>JAUBNQ010000004.1:6555447-6576165 GCA_032353495.1 Ctenopoma kingsleyae | reverse complement strand
GGATATCTAACGTAACATATAGTATAAGATCAGATAAAGTGGAATTATTTTGCTGTTGCTGTTAACAGATCAGGTTTGTGTTCTACTTCTACTACTACATGCTTTCTATCACAGTGCATCCTGAAACAGCTGCACACATGACACACTGATTATTGAATTTATGAAGAAATCTGAGTCTCTGCATGTAAAACGCCATGGATCGTGCAATGTTCTAAATACCACAGACTTCAGAAGGATCTAAATTCTCAAAAAAGTTCATACATGGCTGCTTTTATCTTTGTTATTACCCTGCAGACAAGTGCTAGCCGTTGGACATTTGAGTGTATACTGTGTATGTACTAGTGTACTGTTTGAAGTGCACTATCTCAAGTGCTGGGTGTATACTATGATACAGTCCTACTTTGTTTGGTATTTTAAGCTCACAGGGAGCTTAACTAGGTCCCTCACCAACACAGCCAGCCCTTCTATTTCTCTATGTCATCATCTCTTGGTCCCGACCCAACAGCATGCAAACATAGGATTTGTAATTTGTAAATGCTTATGGTGGAGATATATGTGCTTCCGTTGTCCCAGAAAATATATCTCTGAGGGTCTCAGGCAAGCACCAGATAATGTTACGAAACACATCAAAGCGGTGCCTTATTTATTTTTGTTTCTTTATGTCCAAACAGACAAATAAAAGTACAAAAAGTATTCATTCATATTATACTCCACCTCCTGTGCTTAGAAATATTTGTACATCATTAATCTTGCAAAAACAGCTTAGCCTAAACCAGCAAGTACATTTATATGTCTCTTTTTTGACTAATAATCATGGTCAATCCCATCAGACAATAACATGACCAGATGGCATACACCAGATGTTCATGATTACTGAGAATACAAAGTGCTTCCCGATTTCAGCATCATTAGCAAATAAAAAAAAAAGAGAGAAAAGGCCGAGGTGGTTGAAAGAAATTCCTGTTTCTGGCACCACATCAACAAAGTAAATAGGAATCCCATTGGGGGAGAGCGGGAGGGATAGCTGGTGTTGATGTAATCACTGCTGCTTTATAAAAGAGATGGGCTGGTCTTCCAAGGTCCCTTGCCCAGATACTGTTGCATAACAGCTCATTGAAAATGAAAGCGCTGTTGTTTAGTACTGGGCTCCAATGTCTGGTTGCGTCGGGTGAGTTTTGGCTATATGGAGCTGAGCTGTTGCCCAGTGCCAGCCACAGAATGTAAAGCCCCGACAATTAATGATAAATTGTTTGTAAGCCAAAGGAAATATTAAAATAATATTTGTAAATCCAGAGATATTAGACAACTATTGCTCCGGCTCCGTACACATTTACCAGAAGTGGCATAGCCTACTGTATCATAACAGGGATTTAAATGAAAGAGGATCCACTGAGCCTCAGTGGGTATTTTGTGTCAGTTGCATACAGGATTTCATTAAACTCCCTGAGTCTGGTTTAGACATGTTTAGACTTAACAAAAATGGATGGGAAATGAATGCTGCAATTAAATAATTATAATAAGGAATAGCATATGGCACTGTGATCAGGCCTAAGACTTCTAGAATGGCCTTAATTATGGTGCTATACACTAAAAGACACAACTGAAGACACTACTGACAGATTTGTGCTTTTTATGTCCCTCTCCTTCCAGTTCTGTGTCCAAAATGGCTGATGTCCTGTCCTTTGTAACCCAAGGAAACCAGTGTTAAATCAAGTTAATGTTAACAGGCTGAAATTCATTCAATAAATCCGTCTCAACTGACATTTGTTGTTTCATGCAACTGCCTCTGTGTTAGTAGAGCCAAAATGGTGTGGTAGAGGAACATCACTCTTCAGATGAGATTACTGTATTTGTCTGATGACCCAAATGGGGAAATGTGATTATAGCAGAAGTAATGATATTGAGCAGGAAGAGACGAACTGAGTGGGTTGTCTACCAAATGTGAGGTTGCGGTTTGATCTGAGGCTCCTCCGCTTCTCATGCAAAACACTGAACCAAGTTGCTTCTGGTGTATGTTCTTCACTTGTGCTGTAAGTCACTTTCAATAAAGTGTCTGCCAAAGCACTTTATTATGTCATTTCAAAGACAACAAACAGTACTATAATTGTTATAATATGTACTGTATATCTTCAATAACAAGATTAATACTGGAAAAGGGGGGTTCCTAAGCTTAATTCATAATGTGAATGACAGAAATCTAATTACTGGCCTCACCTGACAATAGTAATGCTGTCTGTTGCCTTATAAAAGTGAATAATGGCCCCTACTTACTGATATTTCACCTGCTTCTGTCTCCTACACAAGATCTTTATCTGCACATTTAAAGTTAGTGAAAGCAGCTATTAATGTATGCTGTTAAAAATTTTTGATATGCATCTTCGGGGACACATTCTCTAGGTACCATAAATGTCTAAATGTCATAGTAGTCTAATAGTTGTTGAGACATCACGTAGGATTAAAGTGGTGGACTGAACAACAGACTAACATTGCAAACTCGACAGCCATGCTGAACCACGACCTACAGTAAAGCTAACAATTTAAACCTAATAAAAAGCAACACAATAAGTCAAACAGGGCCACCTTACATAAGTTCTGATGTCCTTTTTTAGTCCTTTTTTCATTCTTTCCAGAAAAGTCCAGTAGTATTAGGAGATTGTGTTGCCCCTTCAGACACTGTTGCATTATTAATCAGAGCAGTCTCACCAGGTTCCCACCTAAGTCATTCTTAAATGCCATGACACACCTCAGCGTGTCACTCCTCCGGCCATTTAACTACAAGAAAAGGTAGTTCAAAGGTCGTTATCATTACAGCGTCATCATCAGTAATAAGTTTTAATTATACAAGACTTTTAAGTAATTTGATGGTCCAGTGTTGAACTTGGTATGAATGACCTGTCTGTTTTACCTATATCTATAGTTTGCACACAGAGCCAGGATGGCAGTTTCACCCTGCTTTCAGTCTCTTTGCCAAGCTCTCTGCAGCATTGTATTTGACAGACACATTAGAGTGGTTGAATATTCTTACTTAACTCTTGCTAAGAAATTATGTGTTCCCCAAAATGTGGAATTAGTCCTTACGTTGCAGATTAATACTGTGATTCATACATTTTATTAAGTGTAAATCAGACCTAAAGCCTAAAGTCTGTCTGGCACACACCACAGCAGCCTCAATGTCAACTGGCAAACAAGCACATCCATATCACATCACTGACTGAAACCATACCAAACTCTTAAGTGTCGCCGAAGTACATGGGTCACACTTTGCCTGTCCTGACCTGTAATAAGAGAAGAGCGGTTGCCGGCCAGGATCAGCAGCCCAGGCATACATCGCATCAACGCATTACCTCAGCAATTCATTGACCCGTGCACAAGTGCCGTTGTTTTCACAGCAGCCCTCGCCCATTCATTGTCTACATGAAATGAGCTTCTCTGATTTTAGAGGGGGGCAGAGGGGGTGGGGTGGGGGATCAGGTAACCAGTCACATTCCTGTTTTGCCTGAACGAGACTATGTAGGTCACACCCTCCTTTGACTAATTAAAAATTCAGAATGGAGAGAGCTGCTTCATTCTCTGTTGAGATGCTGGGCATGAGAGATATTTTAAGTGTTTTGCAAAAATATAGCTGCAATGAATTTGACACTATATCATAGTAGAGTCTTACTTGTCCAGGTGATGGTTATCCCACAAAATGCTGTTCTGGGCTTGCATTAAGTTCTTGAAGATGTTTTACCTTCCATACTAAACCGTGATGTTTCTTTGCTTAATTCAGTACTTACTGCAAACTATAATATTTGCTGAGATACCTCAACAATAGCATTGCCACATCATGAAGCTAAGTTATTTGTTAACAGTGATTTGTACTGGTTCTGGAGGCCAGTTGATAAAAGCACTGGATCAGAAAAAATGTAGCATAGATAGATACTTTATTCATCCCCATGGGGAAATTCACATGTTTTGTACCATGTTTTGTTTTGTTTGAAGAGATATGTCATACCATCTATAATTACTTAGGTCCAGGGATGTGATATCTGCATAAAAACTTTGTGGAGAACTGCATGATCACTTATTAAAATTTGAAGTGTAACTAATACAGAACTCATACTCACGTTTACTTAATGCATGCTGCATTGCTACCACAGTATTTATGCAAAATTTCTCCCATGCAGTGTGTTAAATTATTATGCCTCTTCACACTTTAATTCATGTAGTCTACTTAATTAAAACATGTCCTCCTAAATGATCACTCACTATGATACACATGAATCATCCAAAAGTCCTGCTGTCTTTTTTCAGTTGATAAAAAAGTTGGATACACTACCTACTATACCTACTTGTGTCTTTGTAAATGAGCACACATTGTGTGAATTGCACCAGGGTCGGAAAAAAATGTTCTTTTTTTAAAATATTGTTAGGATGCAAACTAGGGCCAGCTGCAATTCTGGGAATAACTATCCAAAGACATGCGTACTTGGGCTTGAAAAGTAGTTTTACTGGAGTAATTTAACCACATACTGTTTGTCATCTAGTATGTTGTCATCTATTTGTACAGATCAAATTAACTGATTGGGAGAAACAGAGTGACAGAGATTAGCTGACAGTGACATGCATCATCAGCTACTGTGTAAAGGATCTGTGTGTGAGTGTGTGTATGAGTGTGTGTGTTTTGATGATTTCTGCTTATTCTCAGTTTCCTCTTGAACTTATGCAATGGTGCATCTCAGCAACAGCCAGGCTGCCCCCCTGTGGGAATGAGAAGTAGTACATATAACCAGGTCTGTGCACACATTGAGCTTGAAAATTAAAGATGGTGTTAGAATAAGACAATATAGTTTCATTGCTACAAGAATATCATCTCTTTATGGAATCTGTATTTTAAGACCGTGGCTTGTATGATTGAGTGCTGAGTTAAATTGCTTCTGCACATTGAACCAAATCATATAAAATCCTCCAAAATGACTTGATACTGCAAATTCAAATGTAAAGGTGAAGGCATTTATTCTTTTTGTGAACTTCAAAATTTTTTTAGGACCATAGAGAAATACTAACATTTTGGCAAAATTATGTGAATCACATCTTTAAAATGTGATTTAAAAATATATATTTATATATAACTTTTTGTTTGCAGTTGTTTTGTGTGGATGGGTCTGTATTACGAGTGCATTATGAGTTTATGTCCTCTCCAGTCTCCCTAAATGTTTATGTTTATATTGAAAGGGTAGACTCCAGGCAGTTCAATTCAGCTGTGTCAAATAGGAGATAAATATTGAAACAAATTCCTGACATGATTTTTTTCTCCCCACTTGGCCTTTCCAAAATTTTGTAGGCTACTTCTACTGCAGATGGATGTTATATTTATACTTGGCTAGGGCTCTCATGAAAAATCCTCCTTCTCTCAGCTGCAGGGCTGCTGACTGCAGGTTGAATTCTGCCTTACTGGCCACACTGCACACAGGGAAACAGATGGGTAATAAGGTCACAGCAGACATACCTCTCACTAGCACAGACAAATTGCAGACTTGCCAGCTGTGCTGACTCAGGACAACATTAGACCCAGGGGAATTGAATTAAGATCTCTTTTTGTAATAAGGGAAGTTGTTTTGTTTGTAGTTTGAGGAGGCTATTGGTAAATGGGAATGTAATACAGAGACCCTGAACATCCAGGGACAGACAATTTCATTACAAATAATTCTGAAGTGCCCTAACTTTAGTCAAGATGATTTAGAGAATGTTGATGTTCTACTCGAATCCTGTTTGAATGTCCCAAAGTCTTCGTCAGAGTTGATCAGAAAATCCTAACTGATAATTGATTTTTTTTTAAAAAAAGACCTCAATTAAATAAATTTTTAGGCATGCGGCTAAAACACAGTTATTAAGAATCATTCTTAGAGTGTCTCAGAGGCAGAGGTTTAAACGTATAGTCAATATGAACTCTGTCAGTGTAGGATTAATGTGAAACATGTTTTTATTCTGTTGTTTTTCTACAGGATCCAGGAATGTGGTTGGTTCTAGCCTCATTATTTCTGAAGCTGTGGTGAGTGAATTTGCCTACTAAGCATTTCATTTGTGTGGTTTTTGAACAGTTGATTGAATAAATGTGTCCACAACTCAAATTTACAGTTTTGTGTGTGCAGCCTTTCTTGATCATGAAGCCATCAAATTAGTCAAATCATATCAGTAACTCTATTATAATATATGAAAGCATCTGATAAATCGTCAAGGGGAAGATGTTAAGTTACTAAATGAAACGTCTGTATGTGATTTATTTATGATTTTATTTTTCAGAACAAGCTACTAATTTGGGTGCAGAGGTTATAAATACATTACACAAATATCCTTATTTAAACATTCTTTATTTTACAATAATACTACGTATATGTGACAGGTCATTAAATTATTACATATTTTCAATCAAACAGGCACATTGACTCCTTTATTGTGGCTTATTGACCTATATTTTTAAAAATGTTATTCTGTATCCCTGTAGTTTTGATTGACTGAGTAAGCACTGTTATAGTTACACTTTGCACAGTGGGAAAATAAAAACTACACATATCTTTATATCAACCAACATATAAACAGTACACTACCATACAGGTTTGGCGAATAAAAATCTGTGTTCAGTGCATAACGCGCTTGGCATCACAGGAGTTACATTCATCACCCTACTGACTGCAGCTCTCTGCTTCATTCCTCAGTGTCGGAGCTGTCTGCTGGCTCGGTGTTATGGGTCAGCATGTAGTTGTCCATGTCGATAGAAGGACAGTTGTGGATGGAGTAACGCAGACGCTCTGCCAGGATGGCCTGGCTCGTGTAGGGGGGCAGACGAAGCAGGAAAAAGCAGGTCTGAGCAGTAGGGAGACCGTTCACGGGCTGGAGAAGATGAGCAGAGGAAAAAGGTTTATTATTTTACTGTTAATATAAATACTTTTTGATTACGTTGTCAGTCACCTTACCCTATCAACCTTGATGATTTGGAACTTCTGTGTGATATCAGCTGGGTTGGAAGGCAGTCTGGACCTGCCAGAGACGAAGCGTAGGAAAAGCACCCGCTCCTCATTGGTGAACTCCTCCAAGCTCTGCCAAAACCAGCCAATGAGCTGGTGGCTCTCAGTGATGTCACGGTAACGTACCAGCTTCTTCAGCATCTCAACAGAGACCTCTGGCAGGCCACAGACCAGCTGCTCCAGCTGCTGTGCTGTCAGCAGGGAGAGGAGGGGCACAGGGATGATGGTGGACATGCCTTCTCTGACCGCTGCCACCTGGACACAACAGAACAACATCAGCTTTGATATTTCTGAGGACGAGATAAAGGGAATAGCAACAGGAACAACAAACAGGATGTCTAGTGAACACTAATGGAAACTGGTGGGTAGACTGGATGTTTGAAATGGATGCAGAATATTTATTAATATACAATAATGCTACTATGTGGGCCAGATCTTTATTATAAGTTTTGGGTTTTTTTTTAAACCTGCCACCTTTGCTAAATAGGCATTAGACCCTATTTTTGTCAGTTTGGATTTAGCTGTTTGTAGTTTTGTTCAGCTGAATCCTCCACCTCAAATCACAATGACACAGAACTGACTATAGTTACAGTCGTCAGGGAACCTAATTGCATATTTTTGGTAGCAGGTTCATTTTAAAATGGTAATAATAATAGTAATAAAAACATTAATTTCTCTAGATCACCATGTTAAATTATCTACAATAGCTTTAGACCCTTCGCTGACATCTCCCATTCTGTCAATGTGTCTGCCAAATACTCTTCTTTGTTGTATTGCTAGTTTGAATTTTCCATTTTTATTAATTTGATTAAGTGAAGGCTTAATATTTATTTCACATGTAAAAAAAAAACAAAACCTGTGAATCCATTTCATGCAGTCTGTAGTCCAGAGCTCTCTCCACATATTCAGTCCGGTTGGCAAAGGTCAGGGAAATGTTTTGACCTCCAGAAACGACAGGTACCAGTCTTCCATCTGCACTGTGGGCCATGAATGAGTCCAACGGGATCATCTTAAGAGGGAGGTAGGATGGGAAGGAATAAAGCTCAGCATCAAAAAATAAGTCAGAGGCTGGAAAGCTGAACATACATTTTAATATCTATCATGTTAGGAAGATGACAATCTACAGGAACATTAATGAACTCTGCAATAAGCCAGTCAACACAGTATCTCACCACATGGAAATTATCCTCTGTGATTCCACTGTTTTCTAGGTGAAGGATGCCTTGGAGGGTGCGATATGTGAGAACATCAACCTCTTCCAGGTCAGGCCCTCCCAGTGGCATCGAGCAGAGCTGTTTCCACACCCAGGGAGCCAGATGTAAGTCCAGAGGTTTCTTGGTGCGAATCGCCACAGCCATGAGGATGCCCAGGAAGCGAAACTGGACCATGTGATCATCTGACAGTGCCGCTGGGTTAAACAGAAACCTGTCAGGGTAACACAGCCAATGCCAGAGGTAAGAATCATTTTTTGAAAAAGTGTTGTTCAGTTATATCCATAACAGTTCAGCAATTTGATCAGTGACTAAGATAGGACTAAAAAAATATATAGACCTGTCAGTGTTACTGCCCACATCTGCAAAGCTGTTGGGAGTATGAATCAATAGGTCCACCACACCAGACTGCAACTCCTGGTGAAAATACATTGTAATTTCTCAGTTTATATAAAGCAGATCATATTCCAGGCTGCAATATACCATAAATCATCTCTCTTGTGTGCTTTCAATCCTACCTGGCACATCTCAGTGATGGTGTCATCAAACACTCCTCCAGCATCGTCCGCTCCTTCTCCCACAAGTTTGACCTTCCAGGCTCGAGATGGCAGTCGCAGCTCAAGTGGATTCAGGCTCACCACCTGCTTTGCGATCTGCACAAAGATGGGCTTGCTCGATCGACCTCTGTGGGTGTGTATCATAAAAGTTATTGTCATAAGACAGACAAAAACTGCAAAAGAAATAAACAAAGGTGCAAGTTAAAGGTATAAGCCCTGTTGAGAAGTTAGAAACAGAGCGAGCTGTTTTCACCACCATGTTTTTCCGCCAGCAGACAGATTTACAGACTAAATATCATGGCCAGGCTTACCTTGTGGAAATCCGTTTCACAGTGATCTGTGGCCCATATGTTTTGCCCTGGGTCATTGTTCTGCCAATAGAGCGTACTAGAGGCAGAGTGTTGACCTTGGGTGATAGAAGACCTCTGAGCTCACCCCGGATGATGGCTGTTGTCCCTGAACTATAGCGTGAGGTGGACACCTAAATCGAGGGAAGCACAGGGGATAAAATAAGAGGAAATGAATGAAGTAGAGAGAGAACTGACAAGCTGCATGAATAACAGTAAGAATTACATTTTCATTAACATCTGATTTTCTTTTAGAGAACAATTGACAAATGATTACCAGATTCTTGGCATCCAGGTTTAGCAGCCTCCAGGACTTGTACATGAGATCAGAAAAGTGATAGAGTACCCTGAGGCGCATGCTGAGAACATCAGGGCTGCAATCTTTCAAAGTGTTGTACTGGGGAGGGACTGACTGGGGAAGGCCTAGCTGGAAATTTCCAGAGCCACCTGGAGATAAAGATAACAAATTGAGACCCAAGTGTATTCACTTGCATGGCTTGTAGATACAAAGTGTATTTGTTTGCGTACATGAGTTTTTCATCGAGGTAGGCGGTGTGGTCCATGCTGAACTGTGGCAGCGGCCAGCAGAGATCTGTCTGATATTTTTCCCCTGGAGGACTGTTATGAGTGTGGGCTCCTTTACTGGGTTGGAGTGTCCAAGGCCAAGCTGGAACACACATGTAAAATACAGAGCAGTGCAGTCTTTAGAGTGTTTCTGATGTGCAATGAAAACAAACTTCAGATTACTAAGGTCTAAGGCATTTTATAGTGCATCTTGGTTACCTGGCCCTCACTGTTGCAGCCCCAGGCATAGACATCCCCAGTGGAGGACAGGGCAAGCACATGTTCACAGCCCACAGCAATGTCTTCTATGAAGAGCCCCTCCAGTGCCGGCACCACCTGGGGGCAGGATTTATTCTTCAGCATAGATTCTGGCAGGCCAATGAGACGCTCTGAAGAGTAAACAGAAGGAAGCCAAATAACACAGCAGCACATGTGAGTGTGATCAAAAATAAACCAACAAAAATTTATTTCTACATGCAGCGCTTAAATTGTGCCATGTGAGATGTTTAACTGGTTTTAGAATATTGCCTCTTTCTCAGTATCATCATTTTTTGTAGCAAAGAACACACTAGCCAACATTATTTAGAACAGAGATTTAAGATGCCATGACACATACTTGTTATTATCTAAAAGTCATAGAAAATTAATGAGTTTGTAATTATTAAATACTCAGTATGTCAGATTTAAAAAATCTTGCGGACAGCAATGAACAAAAACAGAATTATTATTCACGTATATACAAATTAAATTATGTATTCTGATTGTAATATTTCTCAATTAAATACTTTGTGCTTTGTAAATGGAGAATTGTAACTTTGACATGGGATGTACCTTGGCCAAAGGTGTAAACATGTCCATCACAGGCCAGTGCCGCAGAGAACTGAGTTCCACAGCTGACCTTCTTGATTCCCTTGTTGCATAGCTGCTCCACTTTCTGAAAATAGCAACAACCAAAAATAGCAGTTCTTAAACAGGAATAGCTGTAAATACTGAACGTAAAGGGAAATTAAAATTAATAATAAATTATTTAGTAATAAATATAAATCAAGTGATGATAAGCATGTTTCTGAAGTTCGTCATTTCTTTCTCCAGGGATGTAACCAGGTAGAGCGTACATAGAGAGAACATAAACAACCTCTGTTTTGCCTCTTGAGGATTCCTACATTGGACTCTTTCTCCTCATTAACTTACCTGAGGGTAGTATTTTGCCGTAGAGGAACCTGTTCCTAATTTGCCATAGTCCCCATCTCCAAATGCCCACACAACCATGCCATCAAGGGACAGCACCAAAGTGTGGTTGAGTCCACATGACACCTGAGAAAGGTAATGAAGTTAGCTTTGATTAATTGTATTGTGCTTTTCACTAACTGAGTCTGCAGCACATATAGTCCACTTCTTACTTGTCCCACGTGATATCCCTCTAGTGCGGCCACTCTTTCAGGCAGCATCTTGTTGGACGTTGACCTTTGACCCAGTCGACCAGATTCACCACTGCCAAAGGTGAACAGTTTCCCATCTGCTGTCACCACTGCTGAGTGTCGGAAGCCACACGCAAGCTAAAAACAACAAACAAAAATTATGGAAGCTTTGGAAAATATGGTTTTAAACTGCTGTGTCTGCAGTACAGTAAGTCTCATCTATTTTTTGCATTGCCTATAATTACAATGAATTGTTTTATTATTCATAACTTTAAGGCTTAATAAAATACAGCATAAAATAACATCTACCTGAATGACCTCTTCTCCTTGTAAGGCCTCTATCTGTTTCGGCCTCCTCTGCCGTTCACTATTGCCGTGGCCTAGTTTTCCAAAATCTCCATCTCCCCAACTGAACACCTCTCCAGTCTCAGTCAGGGCCATAGAGTGTCCATCTGATCCACAAGATGTCACCAGCTGAGTTACCACATACCCTGCCCACAGATCAAAAAGTCAGTAAACTCAATTTATAAAAGAAACAATTAGGACTAAATGGAAGCTATCAAATCAAATTACTATTTCAGAAAAGTTTTTGTCCTTTCTTGGGTATGTAAAACACTGAAACCTGGGTTCTTAGGCCCAGGATGAATGTACCTTGAAAAGCAGAGATAACAGTGGGAACATAGAGATCATCAGAATTCCCCTGCCCCAGTCTGCCATATTGTCCTTCTCCTACAGCCAGTACAGTCCCATTGGACTGAACCAGGAAAGTACAGTTCTGTCCACATACGACCTGAATGACCCAAACAGGGAAAAAAATGTAGAAAACAGCAACGATCAATCAATGAGAGAACGGATGTCTGAATGAAAAAGCTGCTACCTGCAGAGTCTGTAATAGAGAGGGTGCAAGAGTAGGCATCATGAGGTTGGTTCCCATTCCTGCTAACTGTCCGTAACGTCCGTTCCCCCACAGATACACCTCACTCTTTCCCCCTTCATGCCAGTCCTAAAAAGGAATTGACAATATATTATAACACTTACTAAAATGACATTAAAGAGTGGCCTTTAGTCTTTATTTTGCATAGAAATGTTTTTTTAAGGATGTCTTGTGTATTTTTTCCAGACGGCTTAGCTTTTACCTCTGGTCTGGTTGTAGCCCAACACATCAGCTGTTCATCCATCCTGAAGCTCCACTTGCTATTGTCCTAGAGGATGCAAAGGTGTCTCATTAGATTAAATTTGTGCATATTTTAGTTAATTCAGATTCCTGAAAAGGGAACATAATCCAACCATTCTCTAAACATACAATAGTAGAGGGGGTTGTCACTGCTCACCAGTGCCTTGATCATTTCACTGTCTTCCATCTCCTGAAACTCTGAAACAATGAAGGATTCTGGGAAGGCAGTACCGCTGGCAACAGCCTCAGCACTGCGGACAGCAGTGGCATAGGTGGCGAGCCAGCTCCACTCTGGCGGGCAAGAATGAGCATCAGGAATGGTGTGGTGTTGAGGGTGTGGGAACCGGCACAGGTGTTTCTCCAAGGACAGACCAACAGCCAAGGAGGCCAGACTCTGCAGGAAGGCACTGTGGACTAGTTGGTCACCAGCTGCCACATGGGTCTGCATGGTCAGAAAGACATAAGGACACACATAGATTACACAAAAAGTGAAATGTCCTGCTATAGCTGATTACAATATAAAAACAGAAAATTAATAAAATCCCAAACCCCAGCAAGAACTAAAGATGTTCCCAAAATAATCTAATTAAATAACTTTAAGAAGTTAGTTTCAGCAATGACCCGCTCATAGCTGTACTGCTCCTGCAACAGCAAAGGCAGCCTCTCCAAGAACACAGCCAAACAAGGTGCCCGATTTAGACCCAGGATGTTCTGGCTTCTGAGAACCATACGGCAGGAGGGTAGCACATGATTCTGACTGATCCAGTCAGGTGTGCAGCAGATCAACAAAACATCCTGGAAAAGAAATAATGACACCAGCAAGTGAAATGTGGCATCTGCATAAATGTGTGCACACATTTGTTCTCAATCAGAACCACAAGATGAGTCGCTTAGCTTGCAAAACCACTGATCTGGTTCAATCCAAAGGTTAAAAGAAAAAAAAATCTATCACTAGCACCTCTAAAGCTTACTAATCAGTACATTGTAACCAGACGTTACAGCTGCTAATATGTTACAGCTAAGTCTTCTAGTTCTCTTAGTCTCTTAGGAAGTAAACAAATATGCTGAACTATTCCTTATAGGTTTAATATCATGAGTGATTCAAATGACCTTTGACCTCCCAAAGCAGGCAGCTACACCCAAATTTGGTATCCACGTAGTGCTGCTGACTGAACCCAAACCTGTAACAGTCTGTAAAACTGAACCATCCTGCAAGAAAGCACAAAGGAACATGAATATTAAAATTCTGAGATCTGACTTCTGAATCATATTTTTGTGAAATACGCTATGAAAATTTTTATTCTTTAGTAACGTTGATTGTCAAATAGTGTCAGGAGTGGCAGGAGCAGTAACTGCAATTATCTGACCTGTAAGGACCAGATGTTGAGCAGCCCCCCAATCCCTCCAGAAACCAGAGCCAGTCCAGTAGAGCAAAATGAAAGAGACTTCACTGCTGTAATGTGGCCATGAAGTACAAACAAACACTTTGCACTGTCCTGCTGTAAAAAGGAAATGAGATAATAATTTCAGGATCTTAAATGAAAGGATAGCTACAGGAAAATTGAATTATGGTTACATTTTATAGATCCATTATTTCTAATAGTAAAGCCAGGGCTAGAAAAGGATCCAAACTGACCTTGACATCACTGTTTTTATGTTGGCTGGGGGAGGTGTTCAGTATGTTGGGCAAAGACACATTCATACCCCCCTGTGGCAGAGTCCAGACGTACACAGAACCATTCTGACAACCTCTATAAAAACATGGAGATAAAAACAAATTACATATCTGCAACAAACATAAATATAATGTACATAATATAATGAAATATAAGGAATTAATGTTAATACTGTATGTAAGCTTGTGTTCAAATGTGACCTCAGCATTATCAGATATCGTTCAGTTTCTTTAATTATTTTCATATCTTTCTCTTAAATCATGACTGTTATTGTTAAGTTTATGGTTACTTAAAAAATTGCAGAATATTTAGAGAAAGAATGGCCGAGGAATTAAGTGAACTCACACAGCCATCATGAGCCTGGGGTCAGGTGCTCTGCCTGGAAGTGGGCACCATTCAGCAATGTTAACAGTGCTGCTGTGAATGAGGGAGTGCAGGGTCACCCAGGTGCCCCTGGAGCATCCAAGTATCTTCACTACCTCTGACCTGCTCAAACAAAGCAGCAAGTGGCCTGTGGGGTCCCATTTTAGGGAGCACACACTGTCCTGTAGAGTGAAGGAGAGCGGAGTAGTTAGTAAATAGAATGGAATAGATTTCAGTGTCGCAACATGTAAACAATAGAGTCAGATATGTAGATTGAGTTGAGTGTGGAGTACATGCAGTTGTTTGTAAAGAACTCTTTAGCATGCTGTGTACTATAGCGTGCATTTTATAAACAGACCAGGAAGATAGACAGCACTACAGGCTGCTGATTCTCATAGCCCTCAGTTGTGGCCAATAGGATCTTCCCATCGGGATAGCCCACAGCAAAAGGTTTGTCCTCACTGTGCCAGGCGACACACTGGGGAGCTAGAGGAGATAAAAGAAGATAATCAGTTATACAAACAAATAGTTTTACATTTTGAGAAACAAGTGTTTTCATTCTTGGCAAGAGATAGATTAGAAGACTGATACCACTTGTGTTTGTACACTAAAGCTAGAGGCATCATCTGCTTACTTATCTAATTTAATGTCTCCCTTTAGGTTGACATTAAAATCTCAGTGTGGTGGTCTGTTTTGGGGTACAACAGTGTAGCAACAGTGAGTACAGCTGCCTCCTCACCCTCTTTCATCTGGCAGTGGGTGAGTTCAGTGCTCCTTACAAGCAGCTCTATTTCCTGCATTGTGACCTGCAGCCAGCAGAGGGAACCATCAAGCCGACCCACCAAAAGGCTTTCAGTGGGTTTGTTTTTACAGGCAGCTGGCTGCTCAAGAACCCACAAGCTGAAGGACTGAGCCCAGCAAAGAGCTGTGATCCGAGACACCTGAGCCTCCACGTGACAGTGTGATCCTGCCAAATGACAGAAAAAAATAATATTGCACTTACATACATAATTACTCATCTTACAACTGTGTAAAGTCATTTCTGGTTTGCCAATTGTTACTTCACTTGGAAGTCTGTCCTTCACTCTGCAGAATGTTTGTTCAGAGTTTGACACTTTTCATTTTCATCTGCAGCAGAAGAAACATTTCTCTGTGCTCACGCCAATCTTTTTATAAATAACTTTTTTGTACTTTTATATTACAGTATAGCAGATTTAGTAAACAGTATTCTTATTTTTAATGTATATGGAATAATCACTGTTTCTGTAATTATGTTACATTTGTTATTTTACCTTTTTATGATATGGTTTGAAATGTTCATTCTTGAACTGACAACATATATTACTTGAAATCTAATATACTAACTATTAGCTACTTTTTGGTTTGTTACATTGTCAAGTATTTATTAACAGCTGTAAAAAGATATATTGACTATTGAAAATAAATAAAGACAATTACCCCTGATGTTCATAATGTTCAAATGTTTGTTCTCAGGAGCAGCCAAGAAGTTTCCCCCTTTACTCCAGTAAACAGGAGACATGTGATGGTATCTTCCAGCCTTCTCACTGCTTGATCTGTCTGTCTTACTGGAGAGAGTCAGAAAATTAAAGTTTACAATGCAAATCCTTCAACAGCAAGGTCAAAGTCATTTGTACCTATGAAAAAATTATAGCCTTTGTACTTTGGATGAACAAATATCCTTTACAAATTAGAATCAAAACGATACTGAATTAAGGAAACACAACCTGGTAATACAGGAGAAGGTGTTCTGTAACTCCACTGTGCTCTGGCTGATACTCCAAAGTTGAACCACCTTGTCCTGGGAGCATGTAGCCAGCAAGCTCTGCTCACTGCTCCAGAAACAACTTGCCACCTGAACAGAGCAGAAATAGTGCAAAGCTTACTTTACCTCATCTTTCTGGATGGATTATGACGTACCAAACCTGTCCCCAAAACTACTAAAATGTCTCAGTGGACAAATTATCCACTGACCAAGGAGAACTGAATTTTTCCACTGGTGTGTTTCTCATTTTGCTGAACAGAGTTCTTGTAAAGCAATTCCTACTGACTAACTGTCTCACTAAGTCCCTCACCTTGTTGTAATGTCCTTCCAGTCTTTTGAGAGGACATTTGCGCAAGTCACTAGCCAGGTCGCTGTATGTTTGGGGACGATTAGGACTGTCCCTTCCTGTGGCAGCCAAAGCCTGCACCAGCTGCTGTGCTGCCCACTGGCGATATTTACTGGTCAGCCTGGCAGACAAGACACATGCAGCCAACGCATTAGCCAGCTCCAGAGGACCCACTCTGACACCCAGGTGGGGTAAAGGGGAAGGAGGCAAGGACGAAGAAGACACCCCTTGGTATCCTGTGTCTAGGTTGAACAGATGCAGAGGAGAGCTACTATGAAAAACAAAATCACAAGATTTCAAACCTTTTTATGGTTTAAGTGTTTAACACTCACTCTCACCATTGGCCTCGCGTTCAACTCTATCTGGGTTGTAACAGTGAACACCCTTTTCAGTGAGCAAGGACACCAGACTTTGTGTGACCAGGAATGTTGGAGGATTCTGGTCACTGTAGTCTCTCTGCTGCTGTGCACCCTGGGCTGCAGCTGGTGCATTGGAACTGAGACAACTTCTCTGCTGTGGATCACTGATTGCCCCAATGTTCACCCCTGTAGCCGCTGCCATTAGGTCCTATATACAGTATCATAAATACAAAGAGTATTCACACTTTAGAATTTCCATCCATTTGCTAGCAGCTACATTTGTTCACAATTTAATTATCTCTTAAAGCCACCATTATGCCTTATTTCAGGTGATCATTATTGAACATTATTGAGAGCTATGAGAAAAAAGAAAACTACAACAATTACATCTGACAAGATGTTCAACTATCCAATCATTTACTAAATTTTAATCCAAAGGTCCACAATCCTAAATCCTGTAAATATGAGATCAAATTATCCAGCCCAATGATTAGGTACTGACCTGAGTGCATATCTCCACTAGCTGCCTGTAAGCAGTCGCACTATGAGATACCACGCTGCCGATGGCTGAGGCAAGATAGCTGAGGCAAGTGGAGCTGTTGCGTTCCGTTGTCAGCCCCTTCACACCTGAACGCCTCTCCATGCAGGTGTGAGCTCTGCCGCCTGCTGCTAGAGTCATCAAACGCACCAGGATGCGAATATCTGCCAGACCCAAGGACTCTAGTCCATTTGACTGGCTGCACACTGATACACTGCATGAAGATAAAAGAGGAAACACAATTGAAAACACAATGGATTGGTAGAACAAAAATACATCAGCATGGCTAGATTCTGGTCAAACATACCTAGAGGCAGTCTGAGATAACGCTCTCATCACCATGCTGTAAGCTAGCAGAATCTGAGCTGTGGAGGTAACTCTTCTTAAAGCCTTCAGTCTATCATGTGAGTCCCTCAGTGACACTGCCTGCTGTCCAAGGGTTAGAGAGGTCTTCTGATCAACAAAGGCATTTCCTAGTGTTGGTAAAAAAAACAAACAAAAAAAAAAAAACATTAACAGCATTATATTAATTAGGTATGTGTATCCTTCTTCTGTGGAAATGCATAAAATGAAAATAAATAAATAAATAAATTAAATACTGGTTCACAGTGTTTAGATGCCCAGTTATCATAAATGCAAATAAACACTAGGATGCAGTGTTTTGGATGGATTGCAGATGCTGCCAACAAGCACAGAAGGAATGTGGGTACGCGTTACAAGTGAGCTAAATCTTTTAGCAATGCTTTAGTAATTTGGTAAATTAAATACAGCCAGTTCTTTGTATCTGCTGCTTAAAGTACAAGTTTAGATGAAACAGACATTTTAAACTAATCAGTACTGGACTTCAGTCTTTCTAAACATCAACTAGCTACTGTAATAAACACCCAGTACCTTTAGGAGACACTGCTCTTGTAGAGTCAGAAGAGCTATAAACGAGGGATCCAAGTGGATCTGGTTCAGCAAAAGAAATAGGATCTGGTACCAACTTCTTTTCTGTCAGGCCCAGGGGTCTCAGCAAGAGCCCAAAGTCCTCCAGTCCTGTCAGTTTGTCTGTGTCACACTCATCTTGGTAGCTGATTTCCCAATCATCTGACCAACAAAAGTGTCATTCATATTATAAACAAAAAACAAATCATGTATTGAGTGCCAAGTGACCTTGAAATGAAAATAGCCTTTCCTACCATCAGAAGTGCTGTCCAAATGGCCAATCAAATCAGATGTCAGACCTTTAATCCTAAAAGGAGGACATGACAATGATAATTAATAAAACATATACTGTAACAAGTTACATTAATTGTACCAACAAAGTTTTTATTAAAATATGAGAACACCAAAGAGTCTAGAGCTAGCGCTACTGGTTTCATCTTCATTTCCTGTATACATAATTTCACATATACTGTATCTACTTTACCTTTCATATTTTGAATTTGTGTCACTCAGGTTTGCAGCCAGATACTTTTCCCTGCAGGAGCTACAAAGGAGGTAGAAGGGAAAGTTGGAGCCACACTCCCCTTTGAACCAGACATCCACATAGGCCCCAGTGCTGTCGTAACCCTTTCGTGCAGCACTTTGGCCACAACCTGGATGACGCCGCTTTATGTGATTGTTAAATTGCAGGGTAAGTGTGTTGCACAGCTCACACTTCACCATCTGACTACGTTCTTCTCCAGCCTAAAAGAAGGGTATTAAGATAGATCATATTATTTCTAGGACTACAAGCAACTGTGAAAGCTCCAGTGCAGTCTAGAGGAAATTAATAGTACAAAAACAGACTGCACATTAAATCATGAGACATTTATTGAAGTAACCATATTTTTGTTTTGTCCATGTCATGCAGCTTTAATGATAAAAATGTGAACGTCACCTCCACTATCTGGAGTGTGTCTCTCTCCAAACTGAAGAATGAGGGGGTGAGCAAGTCCTCGTGGTATGGGTCATCCATGTAGCCCAACTCTGATTCCTCCTCAACAGAGTAGGGGTGAAACTCCACCTGCTCTGGCCAATCACTGACTGTTGTGTGCTGTTGGTACAGCTGCGGTAGGGGGCTAGGTGATGGCAAATCTGAAAAGATTATGTGAGTTTCAAAGTAAAACCTTTACAAATTTACTTTGTAATCAGAAACAATTAGATTTCATGGAAGACTGAGTGACAGCACAGTAGTGGTGGATCTAGAAAACTGCGGGAGGCAGACGAAGTTTGATGCAGGGCCGTAACTAAGTTTTTCAGGGACCTAAGATTATATTTATAATTATATATTTTTGGTGAGTTATTATTTAAGGCTATTAGAGGCTTTTGGACAAACAAGCGATTCGATTTTACAAGTATGATTTTAAGGACATAAAAGTTGGGGGGGCAGCTGGAGGGGCAAGGATCTACAGCAGGGGGGCAGTTGCCCCCTGTAGATCCGCCCCTGCAGCACAGGCTGAATAAAGGAAGCATTAATGTTTTTCCATCCTTCTATAACAGCAAAGCCTTGATTCATTTCTTGATCACTGACCTGCCCTTCGGAAGGAGGTCCTCTGAGTTGGTCCTGAGCGACGCCGCCGTGCTGGAGGAGGTCTATTCCTGGTCAAGTGCACATCTAAGAAGTTCTCCCTCTCTATCCAGTCGAGCCCTGGCAACAGGCTGTAAACAAAATAACAACAAATAACAATCGGTTATTGCTTGCATTTCCAACAAAGCCCCAAAGCCAGTACCAACAGTAAAGGGTTTCTGAAATCCCTGACCTTTCACTGGGTTGACTGGTGGGTCGCTCAGGACACTGCACCGTCTCTGGTCCATCTGGGGATGGTGTGTCAGGAGCACCCTCTAGTCTAGGCGACTCAGCTGCCTGCTGCTCCTCAGTCAGGGGGTGCTCTAGCATCCAGCTGGCCAACACTTCAATGGTTTGTGAATCCAAGTCACCTGCTACATCTGGGAGGGACCACAGGGAAGTTGAACTGTCAGAGTTCAAAAAGAAAAGATGGATCATGGAGTGTTGCATAGCTAATTTATGCTGGACATCACCACGAGATGATCATGCTTCTGTGTATACTTTAAGGTCAGGCTGGCACATCTGCTCTGACAACAGAGTCAGTGACAAAGGGCAGTGTTTGATCTTTGTGATACTTGTGATAGGGAAGGTATAACATTTGGATAAGGGGGCAGCTTACATGATTTAAAAAAAAGGTGACAATGTATATTGGTGCAATGTGTAAATGTGAAAATACACTTATGGTATGGTGGTAACTGTTGTCTTAGAAAATTTCCACAACTTCCTATTGTAAGAATACGACCTGTCATGAGTTGGAAAAAATCTGAAACCATCCAGCAACTTACAGTGCCCCAGGTGCTCTATAGTCTCTGTGGTAGAGACTGGCAGAAAAACGTATTTTAATA
>JAUBNQ010000004.1:6533470-6550774 GCA_032353495.1 Ctenopoma kingsleyae | reverse complement strand
TCAAGTGGGACTGTTGGGTTTTCTACATTATTCTGTATATATTTATATAATGTGTAAGGTCTTAAACCTTACACTGTGAAGTGCCTTGAGATGACTTATGTTGTGATTTGGCGCTATATAAATAAAGCTGAACTGAACGACTTTGTTCACTTGTAAAAAAGATCAAATTTTTTCATGCACTGATAAGGTGGTGTAAAAAAATTTTTTATTGTGCAATAGAACAGAACTGTCCAATCTGGTGCCTGACCTTGACTGACATTTTCTAAGTCATCCTTTTTCAACAGAGGACCAATGAGCTCCAGATGGGAATGGATGTACTGGTTGATATATGATGCCCACAGGTCACACTGGTGGAGCCTACGCAGGAGCTGCACTGTTGACTCCACAAGCACAGTGGTCCGAGGACTACAGAGAGGCTCCCCAGGAAGTAGATTACTGGGCATGCCTCGCATCTGGAGATCACGCAGTGCCACCTGTGACAAATACAAAAGCACAGTTCTGTTGTGAAAAATTAAATGAAATAATTACAGATAATTTCCTGATACTGTCAAGCAAATCAAAATACTACTTGCTTACAAATTACTTAATAAAATATATTTACTGTGAGGTAATTGTTGATACAATGGATGACAGATACAGCAGCGGTCCTTAACTAACTAAGGAGTGCGGAGACACTAGGTCTAACATTTTATGTAAATCACAGGCATGTTCTAGTTATACTAACATAATGTTATTTACTGTGGCTGAAGAATATCAAAAACCAAAATGCTTGGTGGCAACAAGGCACATCTTCTGACAAAGGACTCAAAGATGAGCGGCAAAGTCTATATGGTGTATAGTTTATGAAGTACCTTCTCTCCAGGATTACTGCTGTAGAACAACACACAAGGATAAAGTTCAGATGCAACCACACCTTCAAATGCTAACTTTGGCTCCTAGGAGAAACACACAAACAAAGACTAAACATCACAACAGTCAATTAGAGTAAAACCCATCAAAACTGACTGTAAATATTTGGTCACACCTTGTCATTCTTAGCAAATGAAACCGTGTGGGCCTCCATGTCTAGGATGCAGGTGATGGTATCACCCTGAGTAAAAGAGGGAAGTGTGCGGACTAGCTCCCCTCCATGATACAGGTTGCCACTATATGCACGATACAGCCACATGTCAGTGGTGGTGTGGTGGTTGTGATCTCTGACTGGCCAGCGAGAAACTCCAACACATGTGCCCTCATTGCCTCTGTTCTCTTTGGTTATGTAGAACTGAGGAGAGAAGTTGGATACATTTCATGTTATTAGAGATATTCTCAGCACATGTAACTGTTCAAATCTGGCCAATAAATAACACAATTTTTTCATCTATATACTGTAGATACCAGTCCTTACCTTCCATATGAAACAACCAGAGGTGATGGAAGTGGTTGCCAGTCCATAACCTTTTCCTCCTGAACCATGGGAGAGGATATTCCCACTTTCCAAAGAACAACACATTAGCTTGTGTGGGTCAAAGGAAAAGTCTCCAATGGGAATACATTCATCATAGCTGCCAGGATTCTGCAAAATGTGTTGGATAATAACAGTTAAACACTCAAAACCATAAATGTTTGACTGCACAGATAATTAAGTGATTCACTAAACACAATAACACTTACATAATAATAATAATAAAAGTATAAAGTATAAGTTTAAGTATAAAACTGCAAAATCTTAAGAAAGTGGTGAGAGATTACAAAAGTACCAATTGTAACTATGTAAATGTATTAACAGTGACAGCATATTACACTCTGGGGTTACATTTTATATTCATGTAATGTTCTGTGCAATTTGACACTAATTAAATGTGTTATTATTTTTCTCTTATCTCCCTCTTTTTATTCTACTCCACCATGGAGAACAGACCCATCTGTTCTATCAAGTAGCCCTGCTGTTTTCAGTTTGATTACTGCCAGATTCCTAAACCAAGCATTTTCTCATGAATTACTGAATTTGTTCACTATTTTCAAACAGTAATAAACACTAACAGCTTTCCTTTACGACATCCTTATTAAGATTATGTTAGACTGGTTATGACAATTGTGAAAACTAATTCAATCCTTTAACTAGGTAAGTGTGTACACACACACACACACACACACACACACATAACAATTTTAGGCACAGTGGTTATTGTAGAACTGGAATGCAAGGTACTAAGGCAACTGCTGGGGTGTCCCCAAGGACACTTGAACAAATAAATAAGAGCAATAGAACTGAGACATATTGGTTATACTGTACAACAAAATAAAAGTAACAGTAAAATCTATAGTAACACATAGCATTAAAATAATTACTCCAGTGTCTTTTTCAGCTGTTTCCACATGGTTCTTCTCAAGTAGTGGTCCCTCCCACATATAATCAGACAACAGCTGAAATAGTTGTTTAACAATCTACAAAAAGACAGAAAAATAACAAATAATGTTGCTGTATTAATATACAACAAGCCTGTAATGTTCATAAAGAATTCATATATGCCTTAAGTTACTTAAAATGATAGGTTTATTCTATTCTACTCTTCAAAGTAGTAGAATAGTAGAATACTTGAAATCAGTGCATATTGCATAATACAGTACCTGTTGAATGTGAACTGACTCAGAACAAGCTGGTAACAGTCTCTCTAAAACATGGAAGGCCAAAAGCTTAGTGCGAAAGTTATGGAAACATGGAGATCCTGAAAGGGGAAAAGGGGAAAGGGAATTAAAAGAAACACATGTAAACTGTTCTGCAATTTAAACAATAGTAATACTGTTGTGTCTTACCTAAAGAACACTTGTGTGAAATAATGGCCATGAGTGGCTCAATCCATTTGACAAAGGTAGAAAGTCTCTTCATTACTCTTAAAGATAGTACACGCCTCAGGAACACTAATAAATCTGCAAGTTGGGATTCAACCACTTTGCTGCTTTCCACTCCTGAAACACAAAAAAATGTTTTACAAATACTACATTCTTTGAGATAATACATTTTAATGTGCCCTGTAATTATATTGCATTGACAGGACCATTTTCCGTACCAACTGGATTTGTGCTCTTGCTGCTGGAGTCCAGATCTTTTCTCTCAGCTGTTTCTCTCTCTGCTGTCTGTTTTTGGTGGAAAGTGCGCAGGACATTTTGAAGCTGCTCACACATCACTTCCATAAGAGCGAGCGATACATCAATAGGCAACAAATCCTCACAGGAGCTGAGAACGCATGACATTTTGTTATGCAAATGTAACAGCTGAAGTGCATTTTGAGCTAAACACTACACATAGTCAGGCACATTATTTCAGAGCTGTCTGAGGTCTTCACATTCTCACCTTGCAGCTACAGTCAATATCTGAAGCAGGCGGGCACAAGCTAGTCTAACAGCCCCGCTCAGTAGCATGGATCCAGATGTAGAGGCAGCAAACCAACCCTGGTTGATCAGAGCACAGCTGTTGTTGGTCAGCATGGAAAGAATTTCCAGGATGCCGGATTTGATAACTAGCACCAGGTCCACTGGTTGGTAGCAGAAATTCAGTGCAAACATAGTGGCTAGTAAAAGGTGCTGGCAGGAACCTGGGTTTGATGAAGACACATTAAAATGAAAACTGATGCAAAAACAGCTGCAAAGAATAACCTGTGGGGACTAGTACAAGATAGTTCAAACAATGAACAAACCTGGATGTTCTTTTTCCAACAGGACCCTCTGTCTGAGGACACACACAACCTGCTGGTAGAAGATGTGGGCTGCAGATTGTAGTGCTTTTTGCGTATCCATGGAAGCCGATTGTGTACCATACTGCATTGACATAAGGGTAATTTATACAACAATATGGTCATGAAGAAGAAATGAATATACAGTCATGTTCCAAAGTTAGTACGCCCATCTCTTAATTTGGTATTTTTTTGTGTAAAAACAGTGAATAACATCCAGCTGTAGTGAGCCTAGGCAAATACAGCTTTAGATGAACAACAACATAACTTAACAACATAACAACGCTGTTGTTCATCTGAGGTTGTATTTGTCTAATATTAAGACCATGATTTTTATTTCTATGTTTTTATGCAAAAAAATGCAAAATGAAAAGTGGGGGTAACTAACTGTCTGGATGAATTAAATATTCATTCTTTCTCTTCTGCTTTTATAATAATAAACACCTCCAAAACACTGGCATAGCATAGTTATTACATTTACCATGTAATGCTGCATCTCATAATTAGTTCCGTAATGAGAGCCAATGATTTGTATTCCCAAAGCAAAGCATCCAGAAAGGAACTGAAGCTGCACAGACTGCAACAATGCAGGAAACTGAGGGGGGACTGTGAACCCACTGCTCTTTTCCTCCATCTTAGACAGGAAGGATGACATCTGACACAAGGCCTCTAGACGAACCTGATAATAAAATAATAATGAAATTGTTAGCATGTGCATGTTAGCAAGATGTTAGTCACTACATCAGCAGGTGAACAAATAGCTGGTGCTACAGAGGTATAATTTCTCTGCAGTATTTATCAAAGTAATTCTTGGTAACATGGTAAAAAAAAAAAGGAAAAATCTAATTACCTCAGCCCTCTGTTGCTGCTGCAGTATAGCAAACATAATGGCTTTCGGATCTGCCTGACTATATGTCTGACCACCTGGCAGAGTTGGTGAGGAGGACGGTAAGTGGATCAGGCTTCCACAGACAAAGTGGAATACCTGGTTAAGAACTGGCAAGGTGTTGTTGCCATAGTGCGACACAGTACTGGTTGGGCTGATACACTGACGCAGGCGATCCCAAGCATCTTTCATGATGCCTAGAGAACACAGAGGTAAGCCTGGAACAGACAGGAACAGACCTCAGTTTACCTTACTTGGCAGACGCTTTTATCCAAAGCGACTTATAAGGAGAAGACACAAGCAATTACCATTCGGTTTCTGTAAATACTGAACAGACTCAGTCATTTCTGATATAATTTTACTCATTCATTAGTATTACCTGTATGTTTATTCATTGACATATTAAGAGACCTGTCAAAAACATTTCATCTATGTGATCTCCTTGCCAGTGTGTTCCCCTGGAAATGTGCAGTCTCAACACGCAACAAATATTACAAATTACAAATATTTGTAACTTGACAAACTGTGCTGACCCAAAAAAAACATCTATACTTTAAAAGTACAAAATATATAATAATAATAATAATAATAATTACATATTTAGCAGTAAGCCTGTCCCACTTACCCATTTTATTCTTGGAATATCCCAAAGAGTTTTTGGAATGGTCAGACTAAATGAGACAAAGACAGAACTTTAAAACTGCAAATAAGGCTTAAGGCAAAATTAGGTAAAGTTCAAGAATTACCTGTTTTCTGCCATCAACGGCCATTGTAAAGGATTCTGTTGACAATTTCCTAAAAGCAGGTTGTTAAGGAGAGTTAGCGAAACAACAGCTCACAGAAAACACAACTGCCTTAAAACAAGCAAAACACAACCTGACACAAACTCTACCTTGCTCCAGTGTCAATAGACTGACTATTATCCCTTTCACTGGGTTCTACCCAAGCAGGCCTGACCCCCAGCAGGAGGAAGAGACAGCGGGAAACCACCAGATGGCAGGCAGCGGGGAAAGACAAACTTTCCTCCGAGTCCCTCTGATTCTCCCATTGCTGTTTGGGATCTGGCTCCCTCTCTGGGCTGTCGGGGCTCTCCATGCTGCTGGGGAGGTTTGAAGTACCAAATGACTCATACACCGTCACGTCTTGCTGTACTTGCATCGCCTCCCGGGTGGCCATGAATGATTCTAGGACTTCTGCAGAGACAGGAAAGACACTTGAGATATGTTGTGTTGATATGATGTGTTGATGAATTCTGTTTACATTTTTAATCTTTCAGGAATAATGACAAAAACAGAGATATGCTTTCTAACCTGACAGGTACATACGACCATTTCCAAATGCATTCTCCTCTTGAACCTCATCCTGGTTGTGGTTAGCTGTGGGAGGTGGGCTCACTTGCACCTCCCGGCTACAACGACCTCCTGACTGCTGCTCTGGATCCTTTCCTGCTGGCTGCACTGAGGTGCCTGGCTCTTGCCTATGTGCTTCAGGACTTTGGGGAGATTGAGAGGTCTGCAATTAAAGAAAGCAAAGGCACAGACATTAAATATGATTAATACAACTGTGTCTTTCTCTTTTTTAAATCAGATAATGTCTCAAGTCCTTTTTAATAGAATTAAAAAATGAGAGGTATATGACAAGTCAAGAGTATAACGGTTATAATAACCAGGACTGAGCATATTTTTTTATTTTTTATATTTTTTGTATATTGGTTAAATATAACTTTGTTTTGCTCTGCAATTGTGTAGCTCTGTCAGAAGTCCTGTATATTAAGGTGTAATAATTTCAGTAGTGGTACCTGTTTGGCAGAGGCCTGCACCACCTGTGATGTCCTTGGACAGTTTTTAAGGGCCAACAGAGTGGTTCTGACTTTATAAACTGTTTCATAAACATCTAAGAGCATCTCACAGGGCTCTGTATATCTGTAAGATAGAGTACAAAAGTGCATAATTAGTCATGTTCTTCATTGCAATCTAGATGTTATAGTAAACGATAATTATTTATCTTTATTCCATTGCTTAGAAAAGACAAAAAATAAATAATAATTTAACTGGACCTTGTAGTGTGTCAAAATAAAATACATAGGAGCCACTTCAGTAATTATTACATTTGTGTTACTGACCTTTCCTGCCAACAGGCCTCATTCTGCAGCCCAGTGTGTTTCAGTAGAGCAGCCAGACTGCAGCGACAGACAGTCTGCAGCAAACAGTTACCTGAAGAGCTTCCACTCTCCCATTCTGCTCGTACAGTAAAACAATAGTGATTACTTATGAATATGGTAACAAAAAACCCTAAAGACAAAAATTTTAAAGACTTACGATGTATTGTTTATAGCACGTTTTTTTTCACAAATGTATTATATTCATAATTTCTCTTTAATACAAGATTGTGATAATCAATTACAGGAAAGTACCTTTGCTATGAGCATAATCCTCCATCTTACGCCACAGGCCACCTGCAAGTCCTCTTGAAGATCCCAGTGCCAGATCCAGTAACGTCCTTGTTTCCTCATTCACACTCATCTCTGCTAGCTTGGCATCACTACTGCCCAGCAGTACTGCTTCAGTTAGCGATGTCATGCTAGAGTCTACAGGACAAAGCATCACATAGGACATAGAAAAAATTAACTAGTGAAAACTACACACATATTTTATGTGAAAACTGCATTCTGTTTAACAAAACATCAACACATGTGAAGGCCCAGTGCAGAGTATGTTTTCCTACCCAGCTGTTCAAAGTCCATCTCAAGGCCATTCCTGAGGAGGATATTTGATAGCCAAAACTCTGATGCTTTCTCCTGGAGTGACGGTGGTGGACCTTGCAGCATACCACCAAGGCAACGGCCAACTGCCAATGCTACAGACCGTTCCAGGTCCAACAGCCAAAGCCATTTGCACTCCTCCTTTGGTTGCTGCTGTCCAGTGCACTGATTTTCACTTTCACTTTCTGTAAATAATACTTTAAATGTAAAAATGTATCATCCTTTGGAAAATATACATAGCAGTGACACAATGATCATATACAAATCTGGGCATCAGGCAAGTAGGTCTAAATCTACTTACCTAAACAGTTTTTCTGATGTTCCAACCCTAGTTCTTGCTCCTCCAGCATGCCTATCTCTGGCAGTAACCTGTTGAAATCATTGAGGTGCTCCAACAAGGCTAATAAATGGCTGAGAAGAGGTTGAACAGTACCCAGGGGCAGCAGCAGCAAGGAGTAGACCACCTGGCACAGCAGGTTGCCAGCCACTGAGTTGTACAACACCACTGGGACAAGGTGTGAGATAAAAGAAATGAATTAGAGTGATGGCTTATCATCAAATCAACTGACACCTCAGTGCTGACTGACCTATATGTACACTGCTCTACAATGTATGGACATAGCCATGTCATTATGTATTTCATACAAACAAAATACATAAATGTTTAATGACACCTATTGGTTAAAAGCCATTATTCTTACCATGTAGTTTCTTGATCATTTGTTTATCCTGGGAACTCTCCTTTAACAGTTTGGTGGATCTTTTAAGTGTCTCAGCAGCACAAGGAAGCAGCAGGTAAAGATGCTCCTGGAGTAGCATTACACTACTATCATCCTACAGAAAATAGATTATCAGAATTATAATCATGAATAACACTATAAAGTTAAATACGATAATAAGGTTTCTGAATGTGAAAATAAATATGAAGCTACAGAGCTTAGGTTGTGTACATTTCTTTCTGTTGTGTACCTCAGGGCTAGAATGGATGTAGCAATGGGCGAGCAGGTGTTTGTGAAGTCCAGACAGCAGCTGGTGGAAATGACAGGGAGGATTAGTCTGGCCCTGGCTATCACTGGAGAGCTGCTTGTCACTGTTTTTCTCCAATTCCCCAAATGCCTGCTCCTATACAAACACACAGAAAGAAAATGAGAAGGAGATTTACTGTACAGTAGATGTACCAATGTAATGTCATGCAGTTAAAGGAACAGTTGTGAGAAAAGTAAAACAATGCACTACACTCACCCAAAAGTTAAACACACACACACACACACTCACACACACACTCACTATACCATACCGTGTAAAAGCTTATGCTGAGGAGCAGGGTTCTAAGCAGCACCTCTGCTAAGTGTAGAGGGTCATAGGACTCAACAGAGCTGGATGAAGGTTGCCTGACTGACATAGCAGGGGTCAGTGGGGGTCCCATGGCTGCCACCTCCCCAAAATTGCTGTACCCTAGTAGAGAGGCTACATGGCTCTGGTCCTGAAGGCTGCTGAGGACCATATCTAACTGTAGACGCTTTGGATAAATTAGAGTGAAGAAGAAGAAGAGAGAACTATGATTTGATCATTTACATGTGATGTTACTAAATATATTACTACAGTGAAAAAATAATATTTTTTAGCAACTTTCAAGCAGTTCACATATTGCCTAGCAACACTCAAAGTTGGAACAGCAATTTCGGCAAGCATAGCTTGCTAGCTCTCCATTTTGTAGCCAGCTACCTGGATCCAAGTTAAAGGTAAAATGAGGGAAGACAAGAAGCCAAGGCAAAATACATGTCCCTTTTAAATGGCTTAAATGTGTCCTGCTTTTACACCATTCTAAAACCACACAAAAATTCAATTTTGTCACAATTAACAATACTCTTACTACATAAAAGCACACATGCAATTTTTAGAATTACACAATATGCCTCTATATACCTGTCCTTTAGAGAGGACATTCAAGCTCTGTGGGCCCTGAGGAAGTAGAGAGAGGAGCAGTTCTGTTCTTTCCCTCAGAGGAGGCAGCAGCAGGTATGCACCGATGGACAGTGTGTTCAGAACAGCCTGAGGATAGACGATGATTACTTTGATTCTTACACAAGCGGTCAACATAAACAATTTCTCAATTTCCTCCTGTCATACAGTCATGGCTGAAATTATCAGCAACCCTGGAATTTTTCCAGAAAATGCACCATTTCTCCCAGAAAATTGTTGCAATTTCAAATGTTTTGGTATAAACATGTTTATTCCTTTTATGTGCATTGGATCAACACAAAAAAATTAGAGAAAAAAAAATTTTTTGACATCATTTCACACAGAACTCCAGAAATGGGCTGGACAAAATTATTGGCACCTCTTCAAAATTGTGGGTAAAATGTTTTATTTCAAGAACAAAGTATAACAACAACTGTAGAAAAATATCAACAATCTCAAGGCTACAAGTCAATCTCCAGAGACCTTTATGCTCCTTTGTCCACTGTGCACAACATTATCAAGAAGTTTACAACACATGGCACTGTAGCTAATCTCCCTGGACGTGGATGGAAGGGAAAAATTGATAAAAGACTGCAACACAACAATTGTCAGAATGGTGGATAAACAGCCCCAATAAACTTCCAAACAATCCCAAGGTGTTCTGCAGACTCAACAGTGTCAGCTCGAACTATCCATCGATGTCTGAACGAAATGAAACACTATGGCAGGAGACCCAGGAGGACCCCACTGCTGACTCAGAAACATAAAAAAGCCAGACTGGAGTTTGCCAAAATGTACTCGAGGAATCCAAAATCCTTCTGGGAGAATGTCTTGTGGACAGATGAGACCAAGGTAGATCTTTTTGGTAAAGCACATCATTCTACTGTTTACAGAGAACAGTAGGAGGCCTACAAAGAAAAGAACACGGTACCTACAGTCAGACATGGTGGAGGTTCAAATATGTTTTGGGGATGTTTTACTGCCTCTGGCACTGGATGCCTTGACTGTGTGCAAAGCATCATGAAATCTGCAGACTACCAAGAGATTTTGGGACACAATGTAGGGCCCATTGTCAGAAGGCTGGGTCTACGTCAGAGGTCATGGGTGTTCCAGCAGGACAAAGACCTCAAACATACCTCTAAAAGCACCCAGAAATGGTTGAAGACAAAGCACTGGAGAGTTCTGAAGTGGCCAGCAATGAGTCTGGATCTAAATCTGATTGAACACTTGGTGTGAGATGGAGAGATTTCAAAATTGCTGTTGGGAGAAGGCACCCTTCAAATCTAAGAGACCTTGAGCGGTTTGCAAAAGAAGAGTGGTCGAAATTTCCAGTTGAGAGGTGTAAAAAGTTTGTTGATGGTTATAGGAAGTGATTGGTTTCAGTTATTGTTTCCAAAGGGTGTGCAACCAAATATTAAGTTAAGGGTGCCAATAATTTTGTCCGGCCCATTTCTGGAGTTCTGTGTGAAATGATGTCAAATCTGGCTTTTTTTGTGTTGATACAATGCACATAAAGGGAATAAATGTATATACCAAAACATTTGTAATTGCAACAATTTTCTTGAATTTTCTGGAAAAATTCCAGGGTGCCGATAATTTCAGCCATGATTGTATATATTAGTTTAGGCAAATTATGAAAGTAGTGTGGAGCATATTCTTGTTTTACCTGTTGTATGGAGTCTGGCATGTTGGCATCTATAAGCCTGAAGAGCAAGTTTCTAAGGGGCCTGCCCTGAGCCCCTAAAACCATGGTACCAGTACCCCCAGCATGGGCCAAGGAAAGATGGATGGACAGCAGCTTCATGCACAGCAAAAGAAACTGATGGTGGTCCCTGATTAAGACATACAGAGACCATTAGGGTGTGAGTTAAGTAGTTAGGGCTGAAAGTGAGTGTGTGGGAGTCCATGTTACCTAAATAATAAAATACAACCTTTAGATAACTGAATATTATATTATTTTATTGTAAGTGATTATAGTAATTAGGTACCTTTTAGATAAGAACGGAGCAGGGGGTGTGTCGTTCCCAATGCCATCACAGTAACTTTCTAGGAAGTTGCGTAGGTAGGTGAATGTACTTTCTTCCAAGTCGACACAAAAAGGTCTGTGCCATGCAACTAGTTGCCTGAGAAAAGACCAGGTCACTTAACAGCAGTGCCAGCACAAGAAAACACAATTATAAAAAAACTGACAGATATTTACAGTAGACCGAGTTATGAAAAAACACTTCTAAAAATTCTATAAAAATTCTTAACAACACAAAAAGCTGGGATGACGCTTTACCTGTCAGTTGGAACTGCAGTCCAGGCAAGGCTGTGTGAAGTGCCAGCAGTGATTTGTTGGATAGACACCCCCTCTAGACTCAACACTTTCTTGGGTTTGGTAATAGGTGTAGAAGTGTGGCCTTGCCCACACTGGCCCATGGTGTTGTTCCCCCAAGCATACACTTCATTCTCTGAAAGAAAGGCAGTCATTACAGTCCGAGCTATTGAAAGTTTAAAACATCCTATTTAAAACACAATAAAATTATAATTTTCACACAAAATCAATGAAATAATTGTGAAATTGTGAAAGTTAGTGAAGTTCTTAAGTTCTAAGTACTCATGTAATCATCTGAGTAATTGACTACTGTAGGAATAATACCATGTGACAGAGCCAGACAGTGGCTGTCTCCACATGAGATATCAATGATCTTGGTGATACTCAGGTCCTCTATGAACCTGGGTCTCAGAGAGGTAGTCTCAGAAGAGCCACATCCCAAACATGAGCCACAGCCCCATGCAAACACCTAATGAAAAACACAAATAAAACAAATTAATGAATTACTGACATAATTAAATATCTTGTAGAATTTAGGATGTGATCAAATACAAATACGTTGTTGGGATTAAACATATTACGTGCTGGAGAAGAATAAGTTGTAAAGGTGACTTTAGCATGGTCCTTCAAAATTAAAGCTTGTTAAATGAGTGGAGTCACTGTTTGTCCTTTGCTTTGTCAAACAACAGTGGGTGCAGATTTTAGATTTGAATTTGTGAAGAAACAAAACTAGTACTAGGAAATTAATGAATTAATTAATGTCTCACCTGTCCTGCAGATGTAAGGGCGAGAGATGACTGGCTGCCAGCACACACTTTCCTGATGATGAATCCATGCAGGGCCTCTATTACTTTGGGGCGATACACACGATTGGTGTCTCCGTGACCTAGTTTACCTGCAAGGATGAACCATACATACTACCATGAGTTCACACTAGCTCAAGATATTTCTGTTATGATATGCCACAAAAATACTGCTGTGGTTGGTGGCCTTTAGGTAAAATGGTGTGTGTTGTTTTCATGATTTCAGCATCAGATTTCTTTCTCAAGCAAATTTCCATGTTTTGTATACTAATGCTTAATTTCCACATCCACGTACAATGCTGTGTCATCTGTCAACATACCATTGTCTCCTCCTCCAAAGGACCAAACGGTACGTCCATCCTGTGCCACCGCAATTGTGTGTGAGCTGCCACAGGCCACCTGACCTACACCACTGATGTCTTTTACCAGTGTGGGCACATTTCGACTCTGACTATCACTGTGACCTGCCCAGGGAGAAAAATACCATTTCTCTAACATACCAGAAGATGGATTACACTTTAAAATTGTTGAGACAAACGTGAACAAGTAACTTCAGAAATAATGTATGTACCAAGTCTTCCAAAGTCCCCTTCCCCCCATGTATAAAGCTCTCCATCATTGGTCACAGCAGCACTGTGTCTGTAGCCAGCAGACACACAAACAACAACCTAGCAAAGACACAGTTAAATGCAAAGCATTACATTAAACATATTCTGTTCATATTTTCTGACATTTGCTGACATTGGTTTCATTAAAGCTTACTTTGCCTAAAAGCGGTCCTTGAATTATTTTGGGGTATTTCTGTGTAGCACTGTTGCCATGTCCCAGCTTTCCATACTCTCCATCACCCCAGCTGAACACCTGAAAGAAACATTTTGAGAACCTTTGTAATAAAGAAAAATAATCAACCATAAATAATGGAACAAATTATCAAAATTACAAAAATAAGTATTGCCTGTAGAACAGTAATCCTTTGCAGTCAATGAATGCCTGAAGTCTAGAATCCATGGACATGATCAAATGCTTAGGACAAATAAAAAAACAAAAACATATCTTTGTTCCATTATTTATGGAACTACTTTAACTGTAGGTCATCAGACATTAAGGGTGCTTTCACACCAACAGTAGTTGGTGTGCACCAAACTACCCATTCGGACCAAAAGCTCTTAGTTCGGTTCGTTTTTGTTGGTGTGAGAGAATCAATCGCACTCGGGTGCGCACTAAATCAGGTGGACTGAGACCTCCAAAAAGAGATGGTCTCGCTCTGAATCAAATAGCGAACTCTATTTGCGGTCCACCTGGTGAGAAAGGCACCTGACCAGTCGTTTCTTCATAACATTGTTTCTTCATAACTGAGATTTGTATGGTCTGCAACAACAGTTCTCAGAAATGAATGTGAAATGATTAATACATTATATGTTAAATGAGCAATGTGCTGGAATGCTTGGAATGTAGTATTTCCAACTCCAGAGTGAATTTTCGCAGCATTGGGTGTTTTCAGGATAACCGACTTAGCTTTCACTGCAGTACTTACAGTAAAAGTATAAACAGTCATGCATCAAGCTAACACTAATAAAATAATACTTGAGTAGGTTTAAAATTTTGAAACAACAAAAACACATTAGCTGAACAACTTAGCATACAGTTAGGATGTGTCATTTGTCATTGTCAAAGTTTAATTTTTCACTCATCTCACGTTCACTTGTGTAGATTCAGTGTCCTCTACCCGGCAAGTCATATGTGAATTTGGATTGCAGTACCCCTTTTAAATACTCAGTGCTACATATTATTCCTTTAATACATCTGCAGAACAACATTACTCCTACGTGTTATGAAACAGTCCAGCACGAGTAGCAATTAGAACTACGTACCTCACCCTCTACAGTAATGGCCAAAGTGTGACCATCAGAGCCCTTAGAGGATGACACTTTCTTCATGTTCCTATGTGGCTCCAGCACAAGTTTCTTGGGCATGGACTGGTTGTTGGAGTCTCCCAGGCCCAGACGCCCATAGCTGCCTTTTCCACAAGCTTTCACTGAACCATCTGCAGATACTGAGAAAGTACAGTACTGACCCGCCTCAATCTAAAAGAAGGACAAAGTGGATACAAGTATTTAATGACATATATAATACTTTACTGATTCCAAGGATGAGACGCACAATGGCAGAGTTACTTCATATGATTTTAAAAATATATTTAAAAACAGGCTTTAACATTTCTGGTGCACAAATCCAACAAAACAGCACCGTGATTCTGGTATATAAGTGAATTCAATTGCAGCTAAAAATTGTGGTAATATAATTCATATAAATGCAATGCCTGTGTCTATGTGGACAATGGACATACTGTATGCGTTTTTTGCTGAAGGAATAAAATAGACTGTCAGACCTGAGCAGATCTGAGGGTAATATGCATTGATACAAGTAGAGGGAAAAAAGTATTCTTGCAAATAATAAGTCATAGTTATAAAATGATAACATAGTTAGTGTCAGTGCTAGCCATTTGAGAAGTCATACCATTTGGGCATCACTGAAACCCTGTGTAAGTTTTGGCAGAAGGATTTTCTCCAGAGTTCCCTCTGCCAGCTGATGGCTGCTGTTGCTGCCCCACACATACACCATGACTGCATCGCCCTCTGTACCAGGAGCAGCTGCGTCAGTGCTGGGGCACAGGCAGTAGGATGCCAGGTTACAAATCTGTCAGAGTAGAGGAAAGTTAAGTCCTTTAAGTCAGTTATTTCTTAACATTATACATTATGTAACTAAAGTTTCTGTTACCTCTTCAAAAAGGCAGAGAGCTGCCTGAGAGAGTTGACAAAGTCCATCTGCATCCTTCTTGAGCACCTGAGTATTGACAGAGTCTCCATGGAAACCCTGGGAAAAATATGTTTGTATTTAGCCTCGAACACAGTATTGTTATTATGAGCTAGGGCTCAATCTGGGTAAATATAGTGCGTATGATAAATCAGTTTTATTTATAGAGTGCTATTTTAAGTACCCCATTACTTCTAAACTAGATGTATATATACTATAATAACTTAGTTAGTGAAGATAAATACTAGTTAGCACACTGCTCAAAACTAAATACTTAAATATGTGTAATCCCTTAATGTTTTTTCAGTTCACATAGAGAACTTATATACACTACCAGTCAAAAGTTTGGACACACATAGGCTTTGCCATCTTTTTTGATGTTAAAAAAATCAGCTTCTATTTCAAAAACATAGTCATTTATGTATGTGTCCAAACTTTTGACTGGTAGTGTATAAAATCTTAAATATATTATCTGAAAATTTGGACAGTATCCTGACAATACTCAGCCCTGGCATTTGTACAGAAATATTGCACAGCTGATTAGCCTGCTAAGGATGACTCAATACCCATACAGTATCTAGTGAGGCAGAAAGACTGACTCAGTCTTAATCCTTATCTGCACAGTAATGCATCGCTCCAAGATTCAAATGAGGCTGTTTCAGTAAAAACAGACAGACTACAGCAAGGACGAATGTGGCAGTGAAGAAACATTTTTAACAGGCAAATGGTCTTCTTTATCAGTATGTAGGCAAATGTATGAACAAAGCTTAACAAATACTATAAGTACAGATACAAGTACAAAAGAACATGTAACATACCGAATATTGCCTCATTTGGAGAAGTGTTTGATGGATGACATCAAAGCCCACGCAAGCTGACTGCTGGGAGTTTAGTGAGGGGGAGGAAGACAGTGTAGATGTGCAGGAGGACATGGAAGCAGCCAAAGCTACCTCCACCCACTCCAGCAGAAACTTCAGAGAGCCTCTCTGTATGGCCAGGCCAAGAAGCAGCTCCAGTGCCAGCCTCCGACCAGTGGGGTCTGCACCACCAGTCCCGCTGCTTACCGATGTCTTCTTCAGGAAGTCAGCCACCTGTGCCAGGCAGTCCAGCCCCACTGATGGGATCTTATTCTCATTGGCCAGAGAGAGTGGTGGTAGCGAGGCCAGCACCGAGGATGCTGTGGCAAGCACATCATTGCAAAGCACCGACTCAGGATGCACAGAAGCTGCATACCTCCAGTTCTGTTGTAATAATGAGAAGAGCAGACTTAAACCTGTCCTCACACCCATCTCTATCAGAACATCTGTACCTGACTTGACTTTGGATACTCCGCCTGGTAGGCAAGGCTCTGAGGCCAGCTCAAGCTGCCCACATTCAGTCCCGCTGTCTGTAGACTGGGAGGGCAGCTGCACACGGAATTTGTCATGGTATTTGCTATGAAGTGCGTAGTAGATTCTCTGGAGAACTACCAGCCTATGATGGAAGCTCAGGGTGTAGGAGGTCTGCGTCAGCATGCGGTGAGCCAGCCATCGTTGGCTGTGAAGCAGGGATGAAAGGTACTCTTCCTTCTCTGCTGAGGCAGTAGACTCACACTCAAAGTCTGGCAAGCGTGGACCCACGAGTTCTTGAACAGGCTGGGCCAAAGTAACCACTTCCTTGTTGTGAAGGAGCTTATTATAAAGCACAGCAGCTCTATCCCTCCTGGCTGTTTGCACACCGTCTTCTGCTGCCCAGGAGCTATTGAAGTGCTCCTGCCATTTCAGCAACACGTGGGTCTGACAAGGTACCATGTCTAAGCATTATCTATACTCTGATGTATAACTGAAAAACAGAGAGGAAAATATGATTAGAAGACTGAAGCATATCAGTATTTTGGCAGATTTATCAAACTCACACATCACTCCTTCATGCTTCATTAACATAATTTAATCACACTTTCCTATCTGTCATCAATTTACAGCCAACATTTGATACTGAAAGCCAGTGTTCTAATGTGTTTCCCTTGCAAGTAAATTCACTGTAAAGGTGTCAGGTTTCCCCTTACCGTT
>JAUBNQ010000004.1:6496950-6513967 GCA_032353495.1 Ctenopoma kingsleyae | reverse complement strand
TGTACAATTCAGTGTCATCTTTGCTGCTCCGTGAACAATTTTCCTCAATAATGACACATCCAGTAGCTGTATTTTATTATTTCACTGACAGATGTATGTTTCTAAACGATCAACAAAACGTCACTGCAGGCAGACAGAGAATACTAATATATCTGTGGCCAAATGGAAACAAACACTAATTAGCCCCCACAGAAAACTCAGTCCCTCTCTCGTTTTCTATTTCACTTCTTCTCTTCTTTTACTTGGAGTTTTCTTTGACGGCTAGAGAACCACAGATATGTTGCATCCTGCTACGAAATTATAGTGCATGCCACAAAACCTTAGGGGGCTGATTCGTGACTATCTTTGTGTCGTCCTTTCCAGTGAGAGTGCACTATTTGTTTGTGGTATGTGGTCGAGTGTGTGTGGCTGTCTGTGCTGTATGTTGAGCTGTTTTTGTTTATAGTGGAGGTCAGGGTGTCTCTTCCCTCTTCTTCTTGGTGCGGTCAAAGTGCTGTGAGAAAATTCGGGGATATTCTTAAACTCAAGATGTCTTAACACTTAGAATTGACTGCGAGTAGACACAGACAGATGGCACACAAGCAGTGGTAGAGCATGAACTGCTGAATTGGAAGCAAAATCCTTCATCAAACTGTCATGTTCATTATTGTAGAGATGTGATCGGACTTTAACAAGGACATCAGTATTTCTGTGAGCAAAGCAAAGCAAATTCTTTTCTTGAAACTACTTTTTATTAAGGTTTTTGTGTTTCCTTTCTCTTGTTGCCTTGTAGATACCATATTTCTTTGATTTCAGTGTTAATTTTTCTAACAATGTTGTTATGTTGAGGAAAATCACTACTATTACAAGACCTAGCTGGAAACTAATGCTCAGAGGACAGAGACAGCAGAGCCATACACAAAGACAGAGACACGTGCACCTGCATGCACAGGTGTTTTACAGGGACACAGGCTGCCCCTCTGGGATGCTGTTTTCAATGTGCTGAGCAGACAAAACAGCCAGGCAGTGATGTGTCTGTGCAGAGACTCTGCAGTTGCTCCATAAATGTGCTTACACCCACATCTGGAACCATCAGGGAAACGTGTCTGAAAATGAATTGCTACGTACAGAATCCTGTTTTGAAAAAACAGGTCAACCATTTTGCCTTTAAGCCTTGTTGGGTTATTGCATGACGAAAGTCATCGATGAATTATTACACATCATGTGTTAGCTTATGTTCAAAAATACATATAGGAAAACTGGAATAGTTGTGCTGGCAACCAGGAGTGAGTCAAGGGAATATCCATCCAACAAATCTTTTATTTCTTAGTCAGCAGCTTTTCACATAACTGTGGTTGTGAACCATCAGTAAATGTTAATCCTTTATTTCAACATTTTTAAGTGATTTTGGACGCTAAAAAATGTAATATGGTCTACTTACATGCCCAGTGGGAAGTGGTTTGACAAGTGATTGATCGTTTTTGTAAGATTTTATCCTAAAAACTGATCCATATATTTAAAAAAAAAAAGAGATTAGAAGAAAATACAATGGAAAAACATATAAAATAACTCCATGTCATCCTCCAGGCCCTAGGTTGAAGGTAGTTGCTTTGTACTTCATCTATAAATGTATTATTCCTAGATTTATGGCTGTTGTTAACACACCATTTTGCCATGATTCTATTAGACTTGTTTGATAGAACTCATAACCTTGCTTTTAGCAGAAACATGAAAATTTAAATGAACAACTTTCTAAAGGTCACAATTCATCATGCTGTTATTGAAAGGGCCAAAGAACAACTAACTTGTCAACTAATGTTATACCATTTGTCTAGTAATTTATAGATTTTGTCATTAGTATGCCTTCTACCTCTGTAGCTATTTATTACTTCTGGACTACACCACAGTGTAATGTAAATTTTAAAAACTCTCAGCCAGCTCCAAGTTATTCACATGAAGAAACCCAGGAGTTATTTACCACTTCAAGTCATAGTGTAGCACAGACCAGTCCCTGCAGTGCTGTTAACTAGGCACTGTGCAGGAGGCATGAAATTGTAAAGGGGCTGTGGCACCAGACTGACAACACAGCAGGTGACTCCATCAACAGATGTTTGTATAAACCCCAGACGATGATTTATGCTGTTTGCGTGTTTTCATGATCATGTTCAGAATCAAGTGAGCAGAAAGCCACAGGGATACAGAAATTAATCCTTCCAATATTCCCCCCCACAATGAAAAATCTTTCCTTAAATGAACTGATCTCAGATGATAGCTTTTACTGTTGTTTAAGTAAGAGCACCGTCCACATTTTCCCACATATCTCTTGAAAGCTTGACAGTGGAACAAAGATGACGTAGAGATGGATAAAAGATAATAAGTAGGTTATGGCTATCTCACTGCAAAACAAGGGAAAACTGCTGTTTTCTGGAATGCAGAGAAGAGAGCATGTTTGTGCATGTATATGCATACAAGACGCTTATTTGGACTGTGAGAAGATTTCAGCCGCAACAGAAGTCCTGCTGCACTTGCTGCACTGTTGCCTGGAACACAGTTGATCTGCATCTGGCCGTCATCTGGACCTGTGGGCTGTCTGGATGTCCACCAAGCCAAGCTCAACCAGAGCCGTTGATAACATGGCAATGTTAAAAGCTGACAGAAGCAGTCTCCAAGTAGTAGTCACTGAATGATGCAGAGGTTTATATGATTATGGAAACAATATGCGTAAGGTGATTTTTTTTTGCATGTGTGAGTGAGGTCGTGTAAAACTTTTGAGTGCATTCAAGGACATTTGTTTCAGCTGCCTCTATATTAGTGTTCAATTGTAAAATAATAATAGGAAATCATATTGTCCTATATGTTGAAAGGGACCAGCTGCTTCTTCGTGGGGTCAAGGTCAACCTTTCACCCCTGCTGAAGTTCCCTTAAGCAAGAATTACGACTATGGGCACCATTCTTTAAATGAACCTAACCTTTGACCGTGCTGTTTACAGGGACACAAAAAAAACTGAATTTTATTTTGGAGAATCAATGGAAAATCACATTATTTTAAAAGAGGCACTAGTAAAGCTACAATTCTTATCAATATCTACTGTCAGCACATGATGTGGCTGCTGCAGCTGTTATTATAATCAACTATTCACAGATGTATTGTACTGTGGCTATCTTGTCCTGTGGGTTTGACTTTGGCAGTGGAGACCAGATAAGACCTTAACAGTGATCTTACAACTTAGACACAATTTCAGTACAGTAAGAGCTACAAATCAGAAGTTTCCAAACTTATTCAGTGAATATATTTGTGTGTGTGTGTGTGTGTGTTTTTCATGTACATATTAATAATAATCACATGAAAACTTCAAAGAAAGAGAGAGAGACTAAATATTGCCCAAAGGAAAGACTGGCAGGCTAACATACTTAGGTGGGTGTCATGAAAAAATAAAAAATAAAAGAAATGTGAGGTTTGGCATTTCGTCAATCGTCAATTGTTAATCTGACGTATGAATTTCTCTTCCTACATTTCCCCTTCTGGTCTTGTGTTCTTGCAACACTCAACCTTGTCTGCCCAAAATTACACAATATTCCATGACACACCACAGGGAACGGGCAGTCATATCTGTTAGTGCTGATTCCTCCACATCAAAACCAAGATATATTTTCCCATGTATGTATTGTAGTCTTTCCACAATCTAGCCACACAGATAATTCAGATTTTATTTGCTGAGGTTTTGAGAAAGACAGGAGATGAATATTGTTAGCACTGAAAAGTAGCATTTGGAAACATAGCAATGTCTCTTTCTATTATATTATGTAATAATATTATTATCTATTATATTATGTTCCATCTGTTAGTAATAAGTTGCAGAATATATCAGTTTATCTTGTGTTTGGTCTACTTGGAACTTCTGCCAGTCTAAACAGTATTAATTGTTTTTACCTGTTTGCAGAGTAGAGTTGCTGTAATGGATGACCAGTGTGTGTCCCACAGCAGTCCCCAGCGCAGTGGAGGTCCGGCCAATACCGAAGTTCAGAGGCAGGGCCGGTCGAATGTCATCAGGTGTGGGTGGCTCAGAAAGCAAGGAGGGTTTGTCAAGACTTGGCACAGTCGCTGGTTTGTACTGCGAGGGGACCAGCTCTACTACTACAAAGATGAGGAGGAGACCAAAGCCCTGGTAAGGCTACAAACACACATGAACACTAATCTCAACTAATTTTGAAATCATGGCATCACACACAGCACAGAGAGTTCAGAGTGTGAAATATGTGTCATTGAATATAGGTTTCACACTCTCTTGGCTTTTTGTAGTTTTAAGACTGGAGAGTCTAATAAACAAATCATTCATTAGTCAGACACTTCCCATGATGCATACTACTTTTACTATATGCATTCTAAGTAGGCTGGATATCATTTTGTTTCTAGATTCAGCAGCCAAAATCATCAAACAGAACCTTTCCAATTAATAATCTCACAAGGCCTCATATTTGTCTTGCAATCCTTTAGATGGGCCCCAGAAAACTGGAAACCACTGGACTAAACTATCAAACTAAAGTAGCCAAAATGTAATGACCCATGTGGGGCCTTTGTTCTTCCAAATGAGTACTTGTACTGTAATTGTAATAGAATATGTTTATATTCCAGTAGTAGTGCTTATTTAAAAGAGTTCAGAAATTCCTACACTGATTATATGGACAGCTGATGAGAGAAGTGATGCATGTTGCAGATGGAAATAGTTGTGCTTTAGTAGCTGCTGCACCTGTTCTGAGTCAGGTTAATTGATCTGGAAAAAGTTCAAATGTGTGCTCACTGGCCCACAGAGGTAGAAGAAGGAAGGGGTCACACTGGGACACACAGTCAGGTCCTGGAGTTTATATGAATATATGTGTTTTAAGGGCTGCAGTAAATGGTGTATAATAATGATATGATAATATAATATTAATGAGGCTAACATTCATTAAAGGCCAATGTTGTGAAATGTTTATTGAATACTAATAATATAAAGCTTAATGGTTTTATGTTTTATACAGATTACTTATCAAAGCCCAGAATATAGAGGCATAAGTGAGAAGCATATTACCCCACTTTCACAACTTACTTCTGTGAATATAAAATGACTCCACTGTATTTTTGCAGAAAAAAAATGAGCATCTGTGTCTTTAGTTTCTATGATTATGTTATTTTGTGCAGTTTATGAAATAGATCCTACAAATGTGAGAAAGTTTGTATTTATATTTTGCTGAACATATCACATGATACAACGAAACAACACCTGGGGTCTGCACTGCAGGTGCATCTTACTGCCAAATGAGATATCAAGATCTAGTTCTCATTCAAATGAGTTGGTTTGTTTTGACTGTTTGACTATAAGTCAAAGTAAACCACTGTGAGCTTTCACTGAAGCCGACACAGAAAAAGGAGACAATGAGTAATGTAGAAAAGAAGGCCGTCTCTAACGTTACTGTAACCAGGCAGCATCTCTCACAGAGCATGTGTAGACTGAACAAAGAAGCAGCCAGACAGATGATGGAATCTCATTACAAAGCAAACAAATCACAGAAAATGGATAAATAATTAATTCCACAAGGTCAGTTCAGTAAAGCACTGCATGTTTTTAACAAACTGTCTTTGGCAAAGTTGAACTGACAAGTGGGATAAATAAAAGCTTGAATAATTTCTTATTGATTAATGTAAAACTTGGGTTATAAAATATGTTTTAAGGCTGTTTGGGGATCAGTTTCCTGGGAAGGAGTATCACAGAACCAAGGACAACTGAATGAAGATAACAAGGTCTATTAAAGGAGTAATTAGACATTTTGGTAAATACATTTATTGGCTTTGTTGAAAAGAGTTAGAGGGGAAGCTCAGTGTCACTTTTCATATCTGACAGTTTAATATTAAGCTACTGCCAGGGCACAACTATTAGTTTGAGATGTTTTATCTTCAGAGAGAGATTTTCAAAGTATGCTCTTGTTATTTTATTTCAAGAAATGGAAGATACACAAAGGAAAATCTTTTCTAATGGCTATTCCACCCAAACAATATCCGATTTTTCCATGAGTTTCCATGGGAAACTTGAACACAATTGAAATCTTCATTCTGCTCATCTACCCACACTACTCTGTCTGGCTGGTTTCCCAGCAAGCTCAACTCAGCCAAACCCAGGCCACATGAGCAGCAGAAGTGAAGGTTAAAGCTGCAGAGCTGAAGGTGGGCCAATGGCCAGATTCAGGGATATGAGATATTCTTCATTGCTATTTCTGGGCAGCTCTGGTTCTTATTCAGTGTGTTCAAAATGCAGTGTGGTCTTATATTAGGAGCACCAAAAGTTTTGCTTTAATTCCTAAAAATAATGCTTATCATGTGGAGAAGTTTCTAATAATTTACAGGGGTTGACAAAAAACAATTTGTTTCTCTTTAAAAAACTATCTATCTATATTTGCACACACAGAGGTGATATTCATTAATGTCCCTACAACTACAGCTACCTGAACACTCTACTCTTCCCTGGTTTGCAACTTTCCATTCTTGCCCTACTTCTGAAACAAAGGCAACATAAATTTCAAATACCTGAAACTGCTAAAGTCGAATGGGAAATTTCAGTAAATCTAGGTCAGGCATAGAACAGTGGTCACAGTCCTCAAATCTCCATGACCTCCAAAGAGAGAACAATATGGAACAACACAAAAAACATTCTGTATGAAGACACAGTAGTCAACAGAATACAAGATAACATGTTTTCATCATCCCAAAACAAAGAACACAAGTAGGGCAAAGAGGAAAGAGAACATTAACTGAAGCTGTTGCCTCTTACACCGATGTACAACATCAGGGCAAAAACACACACACAAGCACACAGTTGTACATCTTGATTTAGTGTGTGAACAGTGGAGTTAAATCTCCCTGTCCAGAGTCAGGATCCATATAACACAGGGATGTTAAGCCATTTTTAGATCAGCTATTAATTAACTTTTTCACATGTTGTGAAGTCTCCATTTGTTACCTGTCACATTAGCCTAATTGCTGCCCCCTCGATGTTAGCAGCAGCATCTGCCTTTCTTTGTTGCCTATGGAAACACAGATACTAACAAAGCCCAGACTGCTTAGATATGAACAATTATATTACACAGTCAGAAATATTATGAGAGCTTATTTACAGTATATAGCTCCTCTCATACATTTCAACATAAAAGCTAAATAATCAATATATAAGTATAAAATTAACTGCCTATGTGTTTATAGTAATCTCACTGATAAGATCATTTATTCATTTGCTTGAACCTTTATTAATCTGACAAATGTACAAAGGAAAGATTTTCAGTGTTTTCACTGACCAACTTAATTGTATAAAGTATTATAAGGAAAGAACCCTCAGTCAGAATTGCATGAGAAACTGTCATGCTGCTGTGACACTGACACGCTCCAAAACTGCAAGAATTAGTATCCTCAGTTCCCTAATGAAGTATAATTATTTTAAAAAATACAATTCAGTTGTTTCAGTGACAACACTGAAATTATTATCTTTATACTTTGTACTCTATAAGTTCAGTGAGAGTGAACAAACATTAAGGTGAAACAATCTCACCAATGAGCCGAAAGAAGATATAAAGAGAGTTACAACTCTATCTCAGGTTTTCACAATCAGTGTCACCTATCAGATTAAGACATTTGTTTGATGCTTTATTTTACATTGATTATAGCTGTTTTAACTTGTGGTTCAGAAATTGCTCATTTATATTGCTTTAAAATGTTTTCAAGAACATAAAAACAAATTATGTTGCCACTGAACAGAAATTTTTCGGATGATTTAAGTCCAGGTTAAAGCAGGACTATTGCATTACATCACAGGTGTTGTGAGATTATTTAGTACAAATAGGCTGTAATTTAAAGATTTGCGTGCATTTCTTTGTTAGCCATGCGTTTCACTCACAATGCAAGATAGGATGTGTACTTGTGTCCGTGCATTATGCCCCTGATACGATCTGCTGACTCTGAAATTCTGGTGTATGTAGATATCATCATTTGAGAGTTATTACTATCAATATAGAGGACAACGTTGTGTCCTGTACAGTCAGGCCAAACCTCTCTGAGCAATGCCGGGAATCTGGAGAATGGGAGTCAGATGGCAGTGAAGGGTCACAGAAAAGCATGTGTAGGATACGGCACGTGTGGGCTTATCGTCAGCATGCCTTTTGCCTGCCCTTCCTTGTCCATGGAGATGTATGCACACACAAGCATGCATGTACTCACTCACATTCTGAGTTACACACACACAAAATGCATCAGATTTCATCTGGCTCTGCCATAAACAAAGGCAGTATTCACTCTGTGGGTGAAATGGTATGATTATTGTAATTTAAACCACTTAGCATTGTATCTTCCAGGGAAGGAAGTGGAGCAACATCATGAATTAATAAGAAAATTGTGAATGAATACACTGAACCAATTTTATTTTATTATAATGTATTACAAAATGAAAGAGATTAAAATTTAATTAGTACATTGCAATTCGAGCCACAACAAGCCTTACAAGTTAAATAATTCATATTCACAACATGAGGGGGGCTGTGTCTGAAATCACACAAAATGATCTCAAGAAAAGTACTGTAGTTGGATTTAATAAGAAGTTGCATTAAATCAATAGTGCAACAGTGCACTGAAAGTGCTTTGCTTTTCCTGCTTGAGATGGGAGCCGTTTGACCTTGGCATTTAACAGGAGTAAATAAAATGCCACTGCAGTTCTGTAATTATTCATACTGCAACACTTTCTCTTCTCACTGTGTTTTGATGAAACATTAACGCTGTGCTATTCTCCTGATCCTCTGTACTATGGTAACCCTGTCAACACCGACAAAGTGGTCGCACTTGTGACTTTTACAGAAGCATGATCAAAGCAGAAACTTTATGTAAGCTGTGAAGGTTTCAGTGATTCCAGATGTGATGTGACTCATATTTTATTGGACTGTCAGAGAAATGTGAACATTCTCCAAAATAGCAACGAATTAAAAAGTGACATTAAAGCGTAACGTTAAGCCTGACGTGTGTGGCTGGATGCCATCTGGTGCCAGTTACTGCATCTTCTCTTATTCTTGACTTGATTACTTAGGTTAGGCAGTAATGTTTAGGTATTTTCAGGCATGCTTTATACACTAGAGGAGGTAAAAATTGATCATTAATACAAGACTGGTCTAGCTGTCAGTATTCCTAGTATACACACAACACAGACTGTTCTCTCTGACTCCTGTATGGTGACTGCATGTCTAATGAGCTCTGTATTGATTTATGGAGATGTCAATTAACTCTCTCCGGACTTTTCTAATACACATACCAGTGCCCTGTAAGTGCCATGGTATGAATTTTAGTTATGTGCAGGTATAGTGGCATTTGTTGAACATATCCTACATGAACAACAAGGGCAAGTAGAGCAAGAGTTTTAGAAGGTGTGGAATTACAAAAAATCGCTTCACACTCACAATATGGTTTTCAGTTGGAATCCTTGAGACTCGTCTGACTTATGTTGTACTTTCCATTGTAGTCTTTCCATATTAAACTTAAAGTATCATCAGTCATTATATTGACTACAGTTCTCATAGTAAGAGAATTATCATCAGATTTCTGGTTCTACAGAGCCTATGAGCATCTTTCAGCCCATTGGTTTAGTCTTCTGGCCATTTGGTCACTGTTTAGCCACCAGTCAATGACAGAAGTGACCTGTCAGACAAAAACGTTTGTTGCATATAGACTCCACTGTGTCCTTTTGCTCAACCTGTAGGGAGATCTGGAAGCAGAATCACATATTAGAAATACACAAAAGATGTCTGCTCTTGGGGTTTATTCAGTATATATTTTCTCATTATGTCTTATAGTGTAAATGCTTAGTTAAGACTTATTGCTGATGTTCAAACATTAACACACTATTTAGACACATAGAAAGTTTTTAAGAAAACTGAGAAAGGTTATCATTCTATTAGATGTGTATTACTGAGGTCATAGTGATGGTGTAGTACTGGAGTGCATTATATTAAGAGGTGTTTCTAATGTTTTGACCATCTTTATTTATATAAATAAAACTGAGAAGTTATAACCTTGTAAAAGTGTAATTAATAGCAGAGCTGCTGTACTGGACTACATTAGATTGTATAGGTGTACCTAATAAAGTGGCTAACAAGTGTATAAATTTGTAATCATAGATTAGTCTGTATATTGCAACTTTATCACAGTAATGCAAAAGTACGGGAATTGAAAGGTCCTTGAAATTTTTTTTATATTTCTCTATCAGTTGCAGAAGGTTCAAATGTCCCATGAACAATGACCATATTTATTTTTCACATGAACACAGTAATGGTATATATACAATATACAGTACACAATGCACCATCTCTGTCAATATAAATGCCTCTTTTTGTATCCATGGTTTTATGAGGTGTTTTGTTCTAGGGCACAGTCTGGAAATTACTTTTTATTAAAGCTATAAATCTTAGTAGTTTGTAAATGGTTTATTAAATATCATATTGTTCCACCAACTGTAGCTTGTCTTGTATAGTGTTGCGGGCAGTACACAGACTGCAGACTTGATTCATAGACCCTATCAAGCTATTTAAAATCCGTGTCTTTCATTTCTTTTGACATAGCCAAACTAAATGTCATCATATTATCTCTCAAGAAGATAGTGTGCATCAAAGCTTTCTTGTAGTGCACATCTTGGTAGCTAGTTATCTTTATGTCCCAGGGATGTTTATCATGTAAGATATCAGGCAGTCTGCTGAGAGCTGCCCCATTTTACTCCTCTCTCAGTGGCTAAATAGAACAATGGCCCTCATTCACCAACCATTCTTAAGAATAAATAAAACCCAATTTTTTAAAAGTAAGAACAAAACCTACTACCAGATTTAAAAGCACAAAACTGATGAAGCTTTCTGCATAAGTGTGCTCTAAAATGTCTGTGGAGATTCTCAGTACTGACATGTTTGGGCCATAGAATTAGTTTATGTGTTTTCTTCAGTTCTATAGGTGTATTATATTATTATACAAAGACTACACTAACTCTTTTTCAACACTCCCATGAAACATGATGAACCAGTACAACAACAATCAATGAGCAGGAATATGGCTTTTCTTCGTTTTGTGGTTGGTGCAGTTATGATCTAGCATTGAAGGTGTGACTATAGTTGAGCAGGAAAATGTCTTCTTTCTCTGCTGTGTTTGGGTTTTTGTATACTTTGCAAAGTAGTATTGTCTACTGCTGCTATGCTCTAGTTTGAAAAGAGTTTGGGCCTGAGGGTTAGGCTGAGTAAGCTATAAACTCATTTCCTTGAGTTTTGAGTTTAGAGCGTGTACATGTGGTTTGTATCTATAATGTGTGCATGACCAAGCCAAAGTAAACACAACTGTCACTGTCACTACATTTGTACCATGCTATATGACAACTTAAGAAAAGTGTGATCACCATTAGTATTCACTTTGATCAGTTGTATGCCCTTACAGTGACCTTCTGTGCATCTCGGGTACATTTGATGTTTGATGCTTATCAATATATATTATAAAGATATAAACATGTTTTTAAATATGAATAAGGGCTGGTATTAATATACTACTGTAACATGCATGTCATATGATACCATGCCTTGAAGCAGGTTAAAATCTGAGCATGAGTAGATTCCCAAGGTTAATAATAAATATTAATAATTGTATTAATTCATTTAATGAATTGAAGCATCAACAGGTAGTAGAAACTTTCTGGAAGACTCTTCTTGAAATATCTCTTAAAATATTAAGGTATTTCTTAAGGTATTACTTAAATATCTATCATTCTTTATTTGCAAGGGTTCAAGGTGACTTCTTTGGTATTTATTTTCTTTCAAATACAACAAATGTAAAATCATTCATGATGCACCATTCAGTCCTGTCTCTTTCATTTCAAGTATGAATTAATTTCAGTTCAGGCTTTTTTGAGTTAAGTTTATTAAGAGGCTCTGTTGCACGTGCAGATTTTTGAAGGACTAGTGGTTTAGGCAGTATGAAACTTAATATATGTAACTCAAGTGCTTCTTGGAGGGAGATAAAAAGGTTTTTGCATCAGGCAGCAGCAGCAGCAGCTGTGACAGGTACACCTACAAGAAAGTGACAAGAGATTGTGTGTTTTCTAGCTGCTTTGGGTATTTTATACGTATGGATCTTGTGGTTTTTGATGGAAAAACTATACTATACAATTTTGTTCCATCTTTACACATATTTCGTTATTTCGACAGTTATTATATAAATGTCTCAGTTTTGTGGTCACAGTTGTGAATTTACTGTGCTGTGAGTATGTTATAGTGGCTGAGTCAGAGCTGGGGACCAGAACTACCTTCTTTATAACTGTGAAATAATGATGACATTTACTGCATTGGAACCACAGGAGTGATCAGAGCAGAACACCGTTATTAACTCTTTGATGATTTAACAATCAGGTCTTACAGCTGGCACAAAGGCAAAAATAGAGACTCAGTAAAAAAATAAACACACAGAAATGTATTTACAAAATGTATAATTAACATTTGCTGAGTTTGGCTTCCTGTGTCTGAGAGGTCACTGAGGCTGGAGAACAGTAATTATTGGATTTAGGCCAGCTGATCAACAGACCAAGGTTTAATGTGCACTTAAATGACCCGTTACACCAATAATTTCTGGTTGATTGACTTCAGTGTGAGCATTTATCAGTTTGCAATCTGAAATCAATTTCTGCTCCAAAATATATTGCTCTCTCTGCATTTAATTATTTTGCCACATTCATCAGCCTAGGTCATCATGAAACAAAATAAAGTTATCTCTTAAACCTCAGACTTCAAAGTTGTAGTAAATATTCTCTATTACATTCAAGGAGGTGAAATATTTGGTTTATGACAAAAAATCAATCACATCTGTGTTAAACTGTTGCACTCCAGTCAGACAAACATTGTAGATGCCATTAAATGAGTTGGAGTCACAGTCAGTATGTGGTATTTGCTTGCAGTCTGAGAAAACACAACAAATGTGATATCTTTTGGAGCATACTTTTGGACACAGCTTCAGAAACAGCCCCCTGACAGGCTGGGCTTCTATTTACAAGCTTGAGCCTCCTGCTGTCGCTTTCCTCAGACAGCTTTCCCTGAGTCTCTTGTGTCCCATATGTGTGTGTGTGTAGCTTTTACTTCAAGAACAAAGATAATTGGGTTTGTGTCATTACACCATTTCCAAAAATGACCTCATCCTAGTTAACAACTATATAAAAATGCAGAAAACAGCCCAAAATAAGTTGGGTTTTTTTGCCCTGTTGGGTTGGGCCAAGCTACCGGACTCTTTGCTGGGTAAATATTACTCTGTCTGTGGTTGGGTTTGTCTGCAGCAAACAACAGACCACCAGGGAGAATGTCAGTGTGGCTGTGGCTTCAAAAGGAAGGAGAGGAATATCTACAATGTTGTGGTTTTACATTATGGAGGAACCACACAGGTCCTTTTCTTCATTCATGAGAATATACATAGTCAAAAAAGGCACACATTTATGAAGTCTGTCTCACCCACACATAATTCATTTCAGTCATCTCCTGTTTCACTTGAATCAGTTTACTGTGCTTGACAAAAAAGATGTGTTCGCTGAAAAAAAAAGTTCTTTTAATCCTGTGATATTGAAGCTAAGCAGATTCTCTTTGTGACAACCACATCAAAAGAGGTTCGTATGTGCCCCACTCTCCCACTTTAGAGCATGCCTGTGTCATCTTTATAACCCCCTTTAAAGCACTTCATCTGAGGCCTCAGGTAGGGTTTCCACTTCCTGGTTGTCACAGTTATGGCTCATTAAAAAGCTCTCCCTCTCAGCAGGAAGGAAACTGACTCCTTCTCAGATCCTGTTCATGTATGTGTGTCCTTATTACTGACACTGTCACCAGTGCACATCTTGTCTGAATTAGCATTAATCCAGATAGAGGTCAGTCTAATGACTGTCAGATGCTGCATGTGGCAGTTCTGAGTGTCTAATCAATTATTGTTTGAATCATTAAGGTTCAACCTGTAGCCAGTCATGTTGCAGTCCTTTGTATAGCCACTCTAATTAGAGGACAGCATGGTTATATGTGAAAAATATAAAAAAATTAATTCCTAACATGTTTTTCTTCTTGACAAGTTTGGGTCTTATCAGGGCTCTTAGTTTGTAGTGACTCATAATTTACTGAACCCAAATGGTAATTGCTTGTGTCTTCTCCTTGTAAGTTGCTTTGGATAAAAGTGTCTGCCAAGTAAAGTAAAGTATTAAACTACACACAAAGTATTCATCATTTAATTAATGTGACTGCTTATAGGATTATACAGTACTTAGTAGCTTACTTAGTAAGTTGCTTAGTGTGTGGTGTGTTCAGTTTTCAATATAAAGTCTCACTGCTTTTCCACAGTAGGTTTGCAAACAAACCATCAGATACTCACATTTCAGTGGTTTGAATCAGTTTTAATCTTAAATAAACCTGCACAAAATGTATCAAAAGTTCAATTAGGCAACTGAATGGCTCCTATCAGTGTTACTAAGGCACAAAATATTATTGCTATAATGCTATTGCTTTGCTATAGCTGGTTGATGTGGAGCTAATTTTAACCACTTTATTGTAAATAGCCAATAGTGTGTCGGTCTGCAAGAATACATCACAGCCAGAGTAATGTTGATTCTCCATAATGCTGCCACTTTGACACATTTTAAAATAGTTCAGCTTCTTCATTCAGCAACATCTCAGGAGAACATATAAACCATTTGCAGAGATGCTGATACCCATGACAATGTAAAATCCTTCAGTATTTTTTCCTTTTTCTCTCCCAGTAATAATAATGCTTCCGAGCTTAGGAGTGCTGCTGTTAACAGAGAACAGCTGGGCATGATGTGCAGGCTGCATGTGCAGCTTTATGTATAAAAATGATGTGCATGTAATGCATGTGGAATATATACATCATATGTGGATTGTATAGTCTTAAACCTGGTTTAGCATGAAATAGTTAAAATGAAACTGAAAATGAAAATGTCTTGTTATGTCTTGTTAAGACCTCACCAAACTGAGATTTCAGTGATCATCAATAAAATTGTACATAGAATCTGTACACTTCACTTTATATAATGTAGTAAAAATGGCATAGTGAGATGTCTAGTAATCATAAATGTTCCTAACGTGCTAACAAAACAAATCTATTTCCAAACCTAAATACAGTTAATAAGCCAGCATTTTGTCCTGAATGTTTTAACCAATGCACTTCTGGGATTCTCATCAGCCTGATCTTTATTCCCCACAGGGAGCAATTTACTTACCTGGAAACAAGGTTACAGAGCATCCAAGCAGTGGCGATGAAGGGGGAAAATATCTTTTCGAAGTCCTTCCAGGTAGGAGAAGATAAAAACTAATTTATATTTTTATTATCTTTACTGAGGACAGAATGATGGTAGTGACGTTGTCTGGGCAGCAGCAGCAAAAAACATCAGGTTTTGATCATTCTTGTCTGCAGCAAATGAATTTGGGTTTAGTCTTATTGAGGATCATCAGGGAATTTTGCCATTTACTGATTTTATACGAGCTGCTTCTATGGCAGCTGTAATGCTAATCACCTGTTTGCAATTATGCACGAATGAAGAGCTCTCTCTCTCTAAGTCAATGTTTTTACATCACATTATTGACTTTTACTATGTGCTGCATATATGTGTATTCTTTTGAGAAACTTGGAAAAACAGAATGACGAGAGAGAGATGGGGAGCTAAGGTCATTAGACAGGTCTAAGTGCACTTCATTCATTATTCAAGTACACATTATTAAGCATGATTTTCGATGACTTAAGATACCAAAGAGAATCCAAGAAGAAAAATGTGCATTATCACTAGAAAAAGGGAAAAAAGGAAGTTATATGTTGTTAAAATTGGAGCATTTCTTCACCTCATAGTTTCCAGTTTTGGCACTTTCAGCTTTATTCAACCTAAATAACTTTTCACTTACTTCTAATTATAAATGGTTCCTCAGTGACGACACAAACTGACCTGTACTGACCACACACACATGCTCCTACACATAAACTCAAAGATACACATAAATGCACACACACTCGAAGACTGTATGGAAACATGGCTAAATTGTTTTATTTTATTAGTACACACCTGCACAGTTGGGAAATAGACACAGAGTAATAGCAGAGTACATCAGCAACCACTTCATCCATCTGAAATCCCAGAGGAAAAACACCAGATGAATGCAAACCATCCATATCTTATTTGTATTCATATTTTTCCTCTCAGAAGAAACAAAAATATAATTAGCAAGAAACCTTTTCTCACAATTTGTGGCTCACAGTGAAAACACAAAACAGGCAGATAATAAGTTAAGTTCTCTCGAACACAGCCAGTAAGGTGTCAATTAAACACTGACCAGACTGAGTTAAATTTTAAATTAAACAAGGCAGTGGGCCAGAACTGACAGATGAACAGCACAGGTGTGTCACAGATTATCTTGACAAACTCTTCATGGTGTTTTTGCTCTTTTATGCTTATGACATTGCTAATAGTTTCCACAGTTAACTATTCCCTGCTAAAACAATTCCACGGGCTTTAAGCTGCTACTTTTCAGTGCAGCTTTGCTATGTTCATATTGAAAGTTATTGTGTCGACTTGTGATTAATAGTTCTCGTGTTCGGAAGAGGTTGTGTTGTGGGAGAAACAATACAGCTATTAGTTTAGGTACTTTTAAGTATGTTGCCTTGTGTATATGTCTTTGCCATGGTAGGATATATTTTAAGGAAGATTCACTGCAAATAAAGTGGAACAAAATATGTTTTTCCAATATGATGCTGTATAGGCCATACTAAAGCATTAGATATTGGGCATTTTGAAGCAATATTTTTTTAGTGAGCCTGTGTGTTTGTTTGGAGACTAAAGACATTGACAGAACAAAAGTTGCTAATACACACAATGACTTCTGTGAATTTTCTATGACATCATTTTTATTTCCATACACTACAGCTTGAAAATACCCACAATATAAATAAATGAGTTGCCCAATTTAACTGCTGTAGGGACGT
>JAUBNQ010000004.1:6481092-6491276 GCA_032353495.1 Ctenopoma kingsleyae | reverse complement strand
ACCATCTTACAATGCTGTGATTGCAGCCATTCCCCAACCCTCTGTGAATGGTACACATGTCCATTGATCAGTGGACAGTTTGCATATCATTGATCACACGGCCCATTGTTAGTCAGTGGTTCTAGTTTCTGTGATTATGCAAAGGTGCTGTTTATAAGGTTGGGGAAACCTGCAGTCAGTGGAGACTGAGGAAGAGACTTGGATGAGTCTTGAAATATATCTCCCACTAAAAAATCAAATTTCTAGGATTTCCTTATTATTATTGAGCATGCATTGAGACAGATAACTTAGATCATAATTCTAATTCATTTTGAATTAGGTCTGAAAATCCACCAATTTCATGTTCGCCAACATTCTAAACCCACAATTCAATAACTGAACAGTTTCCTCCTCTAATGCAATATTCACCATAAAAAAGGGTGTTTTCAGAGCCACCCACTGGCTTCATTAGCAACATTTTCCCTGGAGAACATCATAGTGCAGGATGTTTACGTTTGAGATTGTCACAGTTCATTTGGAGCTCATACTGAGGCACAGCCTCTGAAACTATGAAGCATCATATAAGAGTCATTTTGAAATACATTGTGTGCATTGTGTTGGCTTTACAGTAAACATATAGTATAATATGTCCGTCCTTCTATGGAGACTTGTGAATCTTTCTTTATCTAAGGATGGCAGTGTTGGTGCGTGAGTCAGTTAATCCAGAATTAAATATCTTATTGAAAGTAATTCTGTGCAGTTGTCTGAGGATGAATGATGCAAACTTCAGATTTTAGATTTTAGCTGCATGACGAGGTTGTGGTTTTGAATGATGGTGATCTCACTTGTCACTTGTCAGCCTGAACATGTTATCATGCTCATCCATCCTCCGTATTGTTTAATAGTTCTCCATGGAAGCAGCAAATTGGAGTTGTGCTCGAAAGCTGCTTGGTGTTAATATCTCAAGGTTGTAATTGCTAATGCTAGAAAAGAGAAGCACTGTCAAAACAGGAGGACCTCTGGATCCCTAATGAAAGTTATTTGCAGGCCAACAAAACTGCTGCTGCTTAGTTTCCCAAGCAGAAGCTTGAGTTTTAAGAAGATGATAGATACAGTGGAGAATGATCTTGTATTTTCTTATTGAGTTCTGGAAAACTATTCACTGTCTCAATAGGTGAAGGCAGAAAATTTATCACTTTGTCTTTGCGGGAGCAGAGAGTGACTGGGGAAATAGTTGGAAGATGGAACAAGCAGTTACAGAAAGAAAACCCAGTAGAAAAAGGAAAAGATTTTGGAGTCTGGGAAAACATATTCAGCAGACGTTGCTGAGACAGTGCCGAGGCAGTGGCCATAATGCTGGATTGCCTTGTTTGAAAAGGCCATTCAATGTCACATGGAATTTAGGAACAGCTCTATTGTATTGGCAGATGTTGGAAGCAGAGCAATTTGGGGATTTTGTGCTCAAACAGATCACCAACAACTTAAACTCCCTCAAAGCCTGTGTGATGGTCCTGGAAGGGAAACTCTGGCTGCCTGATAAATGGATTTACAAGTAACAATACAGACTCCTGCTGGTCCTGATGCTTCAGAGGCTTCATCTTTTTACCTTCTCACAGTTGAAAGAGTATGACCTTGCTAACCCTGACATCATGTGATTTTGGGATTAAGAGGAGGTCACTGACCAGGCTCCTCATGGTATCTTGCAGGAGTTATGGGAGTGTGGGCTGTTCAAGTTGCAGCAGCAAGCTGTTTAGTCATTGTTCACACGGATAGGAGTGTTCACATTTTTCTAATGATCAAGTCTGTTAAACGGTGTAAACTTGGCAAGGATACCTCTCTTTTGTGTTTTCTTGAACTGTTTCACCTAACCCTTGGCCCCATGTAAAGTCACAACTTTTTTTTTTTGCACAGCTTTTGTACAAATTAAAGAAACAGGTTTAATGTGTTAATTAGTGAGTTTCAGAGGGGCTGGTCAGCACATTTTGCAACCTTTGGACAGAGCTAGGTTTGTTGTCCCCTCCTGTTTCTGTTCTTTATGCTAAGCTATGCTAACTGTCTGCTGGCACTTAAAACAAAATGTATATTACCCAAAAATATACCTTTCATAAAATGATGCATCCTATATATGTTTTCCCTCACTTCTGCACATGTCCTCAAACATTTAAATCAAACCAAAAGAGAAACTGAAAAAATACCAGGAAGGAAATTTAACAATCTGACAGTTTTACCGTTACCAAACCATCGTGTTTTGAAGTTACAACTTCATCACTTGAATATGATTTATGGTTTTATGTTGTCAGTTTGTTCAACAGCAGTCTGATCAGTGGTCACACTGTGCAGTTCTGTGTTTTATTGATGGAAGCAAAGTCCTTTGGAGCCCACATAACGACTTAAACTGCACAGAGGATGATGAAGCTCATTTTTCATAAAGCCATGATTGATCAACCACTAAATTAGAAAAGGCAGCTGTAATAACAACACAAGAAGCTAATGTGGAGGATGAGTGGACAGTGCTGCCCGCTTCACATTTTATATTGTACAGGAGAGTTTCACTCAATGACACATCCTTCATAAGCTCTTAAAAAAGATTTAATTAAAATATGATAAACTAGTAGGTTGCAGTGCCAAAGTGTTTTGAGTCAGAGATGTAATTGACAGCAAATACATAAGGTGTTGACAATGAAGTCAAACAAACTATAATCTCAACTGGACACAGACACTTCATAATGTTGAATTACTGATTCATACAGTATTTTTGCATGACAAAAACCAAGGGCACGTTGCGGAATCATACAATCCCACAATAAACTTCATAACTTTTGTATGTGGTAGCTGTTGTTTGTGATATCTGCCTCATTGTCACCAGTGCTACAGAATTCCAGGACTTCTACTTCCTTTCTTGGGTGTGTGCGTCATTATTCCTGTGTGTGAGTCTGCGGCGGGGAGATCCTCTGGAGGAAATGCACTGACGCCAAGTCTCAGGCCATAGAAAGGGATAGGACAGGAAGCCCACATACTTGCATAACAGGCTTATTGAGTGGATTGGTATTTGACATGTCACATACCAGTGTCCGTGATCAGCCTCCCACTCTAACCCCAGTCCACAACCCTTCCTCCCCACATGTATCAGGCTGTATTTTGGCCTCCAGTTAACTGAAACAGTATGTTTGTCTGATGGGGACATTTGACTTAAATGGTATGTAAACTGCTTTCACTGTGGATAAATATTTAGATGTCTCCCTAATACCCTGTTGAATCCAACAGGTAGTGTTGGTTTAAAATTTAACTACCCTCCAGGGTCAGGTTCAAAGAATAATGGAAGCCAATGATGTGAGCTTCACCTATAAATGTTGGTGTGATTAAAAACAATAAGAAGGTTATTAAAGACCTCAGTGTCTCAGGGTTTCTTGGCCACCAGTAGCAGCAGCCTCGTCGACCCTGCACGGCTATATTTATAGAGCTCTGTGGATGAGTCATTTGGCCGAGTGCCTACTTCGTTCGCCAGATTTACAGGTTTGGGGAGGGCTGCTTGATTTACGATACAACCCCCCCCCCCCCCTTCCTTCACCAGCAGCTCCCACTCCACCCCTCTCACTTCCTTCAGAGACGAGCAGACACACCATCTTGTCTTCGGCTTACTGTCTCACTTGATTCTATTCGGCCACTCTCTCCTAAACTTTTTTCTTGAAATATGCTTCCTCTGCTTTTTCAGCTCCTTTAGCATAACTATATGTAGAGGAGGGTTTCCTTCCTGAGGGGCAGACAGACTAGCCTTAGCCTGACCTTGCCTAAGTGCTGCTGATTGGTGTGTCACATTGACCTGCTTTTGACTTAACATAATGAAGTTTTAGGTGAAAGATTTGTATGAGGAGGAGGAGAAGCAAAGGAAGGAGAGGGAAAGTAAGAATGAGAGTAGTAAGTGTAGTGGTGTGCGCTTTAGCAGATTCAGAAGGAAATAAATCTGTCTGAGGCACAGAAGAAGAACAGATGAAGAAGTGGCACTGGGGGGCCAGCGGTCAGAAGCGACAGCGTGGCTTTCGCTCCCTCAACCTACAGCAGAGAAGGGGGCACATCTTCCTCTACACCCAATGGATCTTAACTCCAACCCAGGTCTGTGTCTTTACATAACCGTAATGAATACTAACACGTTTGCATCTGGTTTGGACAGTTTCACTACGATGGCAGAGATATAATTAGACTTTGCTCTGTTTATAGTTTCAGTTATGGCTGAAGGGATGAGCGGAATGATTTCACAGACATCTTTATTTGTCTTAAACTTAAGACACAAAGCTATTTGCAGATGAACTTCAAATTACTCCCTGTTCTCATTGAGAAAGTGTCTTTTTCCATATGGTGTCCATTCATCATATCAGCAGCTGGGTGTTTTACAAGTTACAGTTCAGGGGTTTATCTTTATTGCAGCTGTGATTTCAGATGAACCGTTTATGATCCTCACATTCCTGAATTTCCTGCATGTCATTTTTTATGACAAAACAATTAATTCTACATGCGGTAATGCCAATAATAATATTTTACAAAGACTTACCTCAGAGGTGATGTATTGACAGGTTTTGAGTGATAATAAATATTCTAGATAGTTTGACGAAGCTCTTCCTTGATGTCATTCATTCTGACTTATTCATTGTAGCTTTACATTTCTATGGTAATGTCTGTTACTTGTTCAGTCTACTAGTTTGGTCCATTATAAAACATAGAGACTGATGCTCCCTGAAAGATTAATCTTGATTTTGGTGGTTTTAAGTGCAGTGTCTCAAAAACTAGTAGATCGATTTCCCTAAAATTAATGTATCATTAAGGAGCAATTAGGAGTAATATTTTTGGTGGTTGTCCAACAGTTACTATGAACATAGTAAAAAATATTCCTAATAAATGTGAACATGCATGTTATGATGTCATCATGTTAGCATTTAGCTCAAAGTACTGCTGTTCAGAAAGTACAGCCTCGTGGAGTTACAGTGACATTCAGGTGAGGCTGTTATTTAAAGCAACTTACAGAAGAAACAAGTACAAAATACATTTAGGTTGCTATCACCAAGCCCCCGCTGTATATTTTATTTTATTTCTCATTGTTCTCATGGGTATGTGGGGTAAATGAAAATGTCATTAACCAATCACATTACCAAACTAACTGAGTAATGAAAGGTGCTGCTATTGTCAACCAGACTGATGCCACCCAGCAGACGACATTAACATTTTTTAATTGCCAAGTACAGAGAGCATCTCTGGTGAATTGGTCCAGTGTATCACTGTAATTAATCAAGTACATTGTACTTAATCAATCTTTCTTGTTTCTCCACTTCTGTAATTTGCAATAGTGGTTGTATTTGACACAGCATATATCTTAAGAAAATCTTGGCAGAGGAAGAACAATGTTAAGTAAAAGAATATTCTCATAGCTGGGTCAAATTTCACTTTGGTTGGCTGCTTGAAGCAGATAACAAAACAGACCTTTGAATTCATAGCTCCTAGTCTGCCTGTAAATTCACCCTGGTAAAAGTGTTCTCATGTGAAAATCAGAAGGAACAGATGGGAGAGGAAGTGAATTTCAGTACTGTATGAAAGTTCAAAAGTTAGTGTTGAAGGTGAACAGGAAGAGTAAAACCAGGAACTTTAATTGAATCATATAAATGAACAAATATAATACAACAGACATTTGTCTTTTCAACAGTCTGACGCTTTTAAATTTGGAATTTGGACAAAGCAAGCAATCTGAAGACTTTGGGCTATGTAAAACTGCAATCCATCTCACATGTTCACAATTTTATGACAAATCTTCTAATATCTCAAAAGCACTTATTTATAATGTGTGAGTAACTCAGAAGTAGTAATAGTTACAAATGGTTAATAGTTTATTTTAGTGTGATACCATAAGTTCTAACCTAGAGAACCGACTGAACATCATCAGAAAAACTTCAACATTGCACACTGAAAACACACAAAGAGCCAAACTCATCATCAGCGTTTTCTCTCCACTTACATCACCACCAATCTTTTTCTTTGACCCAGCTTGCTGCACTGCACTGCAGCTCTCTCAGGCTTTGGCCAGCTTTGTCAGAGAAAACAAGGTTGCGGAGCGGCAATGTAGACAGGACTGCTGCGATGGCCAAAATGAAAACACGCTTATCTTGCCGAAGCTGAAGCTGGTGGACGCTGTCTATTGGTTGTCCAAATAACTGGGCATTGAGTCAACAGGCAGTTTTAATGGTAGATGTCTCTGAGTTTGGCCATCACGTACATGTGTGTAGAAATACACTCAGGTACAAATAAACAGCGTGACTCTATTCCACACTGGTTCATTGTTTTTCCTTCAGGAATACATTCCCTAAGTTTCTCATATTTCACGTTACACCTCATCAGTCACTAAGTGGAAATATGAAGTGGTAGGAAAGGTTTGCGCAGGATAATGATTGATGTATGTCAGATATATCTCTGCCTTCTACTGGAATCACATTCACCTCTGACAGGTCCTTCAATCTCATAATGCAGTCTAACAAATGAAAATGTTGATTAATGTTTCTATGATACATAACCAGAGTAGACTCTTTTTATAATGATATTACTTCAGGTAAGTGAATTTTATGAGAAACATTTTTTCCTTAATAACCAACTGTCAAGATTTTCTTCTTCTTGTTTCTTCATATCTCTTTAAGAATATCTCATATCTCTTTCATATCTCTTATATCTCGGTTAAAGGGTTTCAGCAATATCATATCCAAAACTTACTTGCCTAAATCTAAACTGCCCAATTTTAGTCATGCTTCCTCCTTTGTTTCTAGTTCTCTTTGGTTCTCACTGGGACAAAACAGGCAGCACTGATCTGCCTCAGGTAATCATAATAAACCAGAAGTCAGCCACAATAAAACAGGAGCAGTGCTGGGAGTGCACAGTTCTCAGGTCTGTTTCTATACAAGGATAAAGTGGTCACTGAGAAAAAAAAAACAGTCAGCAAGCTGTTCTGCCTCAATTAGTCAGAATAAACCAGAAGTCAGGTTTCTATACCCTTCCTGAAAAGTTCAAAGAGCTTTCCCAAAGGCCAGGCTGACTCAGGCTACCAATTTTTGCTGTAGGGAGTGCAGGTGTGCATCTGCCCTGGAGCCCTCATCAGTGCTGAAAGGTGATATTTGAAGGTATTAGTGAGTGGAGCAACAGGTACTTTGTCAAGTCCACTCTTTGTTTCATTCTCTGATGTAGATAAAGGGAGGTTCATTCCTTTCTCAGAGTGCCAGGATGTCTGTTTGCACATGTTCCTTCCAGCATAATTGCCATTGTATGTTTTATCTTTTTTTATCTTTGCAATTAAGATGGAATCTGTAATATCAGAAACATTTTAAAGGAAAGAGGTAGATTGTGGTGGATGACATGCGATCCTGCAGAAAAAAACCCCAAAAGGTTCTACTTAAGTTTCCCACTATTCACAAGGAAACACTGTCCTAGAGAAAATGTTTTAGCAGTAACATCCTTTCCTGCATCAGTGTGTGTATGAGGCACTGACAGCATCCTGCAGCTTAATCAAAACAAATCTGGACAAACATGGTGGGAGATCATTTGTTTTGGGTTTCGGGGCACACCACAACTATGAGGTCTTGGCATGGAAGCCACAGAGATTTACAGGCTCACAGACATGGCTGCATACTCTTGTTGAATTGGTGATCTGTCATAGTGAGATATGTTTAGATAACCACAAGAATGCCTACATGTTACACACAGACACAATGAATGTCTTGCACAAGATCACTACTGCAATGATACCAGGCTAAAAGTGCATTAAAACTAGTGTCATGCTTACTTTAGAGAAGTGTTTTCTCTTGGATCTGTATGTATCACACCTTTCCAGAAGCTTTCGCTAAAGTATCACTCTGCTTACATCACTGATGTAATGTTTCAGTCTCCCAGCATTGCATGCAAGTGTTTAAGTGACAACAGCTGCCAGCCCCCACCAAAATCTCAACACTCCTAACATTTTAATGGCCACTGAAGCTGTCAGTGGTCTAAATGGTTCACTCGTAAGGATTTGGGTATTTTAACAAACCTCAAAATGTGCTCACGAATAGTTTAACGATGTTTGGACTAGAATCAATCTCATGTTATTCTGAAAGTCACCACAGAGATAAATTGCTTGACCAGAATGTTTGTTGTTTCATACTAACGGCTGAATCTTTCAAAAATGTTGCCAGTTTTGGGTCTGAGTTGCCAGTTTAAGTTTTCTTTTGTATGTGATTTACAAATCACATGTACAGTACACTCCTAGCAATCTTTTTTTTTTATTTTTAGGGAAATATAAACACCAACTTAAAAAAACTCAAAACTATATAAAACGTCACAGTTAAAATAATGTATCTTTCTATTTTATCTGTCTATCTATCTATCTATCTAGAACTGCTTGGAATATAGGGCTAAAACAAGCATGTATGAGCAAAATGTATTTGTGAACACTGCACAACTCACCTTTACTGCACATTTAACGGTCTTAAAATCATTTTCGCGTATTTTCCAACACACACATGGGACTTTAAGTCAAGTCTGAACTATGTTTCCTTTCCCTAAAGTTGAAACTGATTCCCCTTACATAATGGTATATTTATAGCAGGCTTGGCAGAACACACAGACGTAACTCTTTATTTAGTTGGCATGAAATTTAGAATAGAGACACTTGGCTCTTTGACAGCTCAATGACCTCCCTGAACGGACTGACCCGATGCTTCCCTGATGGTCATCATGACAACTTATTAAAACTCTGCTCACTCATACTAAACAGCAACTCTTGGTGAGTAAATATACAGCAGCAGAATCATTCACTTTTTTAACAAGAGAATTTTATTGAAATACAGAAACAATTTATAGGCTCTTGGGAGTTTCTGCATTGTTGTGGTTTCACAACCTAAGAGTCAAGTTATCATATTGTTGCTTTTCAGCACCAAAGAATACAGAGAATATAGATCATTTTCTGTTTTTTGGTGCCGCGATTACCCTTTTCCCTATTAGCGCAGTAGACTGACAGTAGAGCCAAACAATCCTTGTCCCCTTTGACCTCCCCTCTCCTATTCACGTTACTCATTCAGCAGACTGAGGGAAATGATAGCCTCAGGAAGACTATGGAGTCTGTGTTCTCAACATCTTGGGAACTCAGATGAAGGCTAATGTTGTAGAGTCTGCCTTCAGATTATGTCTTTTGACAGACAAGGACCACCGTGACATCAGAAAGAGAATTAGCCATCGATACCTTACTGGGAGATGTGAAACAGGACACCCATTATAGACACTTAGGAAGATATAGCTGCAGAGAGAGGAGGTATGCATGTACTGTGCATAGTGCAAGTAGCAGTAAATGTTTAGGTTTTTTGCATATGAAAGAAGAAGATTAATCATTTTGATTACTTGGTCTTATAACATTTGTATCGTCTCAACCATAATGATATGATGGTGAGAATGGGTAGTAGTATGTTGTCATATTTTTTTGTATGTGTTGTCCAACCAACAATGGAAAAAATCTAATATATATCTATATATAGTATTTCCAATCCTTTAATTGTCACAGAATAGCTTTGCAGATGGGACTTTTGTTACAGTGACATTTCCAACAGTCTTACGTTTCCTAAATGTAGTCAAAGCACAAATTTGTCAAATTTACAAATCTACAGAAAATGTAGAATACATACTAATTATGATTACTTAAATAAGGAATATATTATGATATAATGGAAGGAAAATGCTCTTCCCATAATTAACTTACATGTAATACTGTTACTAATACTTACGATTAATTTTACTAGAAGGAGATCTTTAGAAATGACTTAAAGTGTCATATAAAAGTTGCTGTAAAATCACTTTCATTCAGCCAGTTCCTTGAATAATTGACTTTTTTGGAAATATTGTCATTGCTCTGTTTTACTTATGGCCATGAGGCATGTTTGTAGAATCACCTCCTGTCTCATAAAAGTTTATGTTCCAAATTATATTCCCTTTCATTTTTGCAACACAGCTAACAAACTAGGATAAGTTAGCATCCTACATGTAGCACTTGAGATCTCCTCAACAGAGTTCACCAAGGCTGCAGTAGACACAGAAAATTCAAAGTTTGCGTAAGTGTTAGAAACTGACACAAAACAAAAGTGCAATTAAAAAATTAAATATTGCAAGAGTTTAATTCAAATATCATCTATGTAATATGTTGTCCATATAGTCAT
>JAUBNQ010000004.1:6470139-6480992 GCA_032353495.1 Ctenopoma kingsleyae | reverse complement strand
AAGTGCAATTAAAAAATTAAATATTGCAAGAGTTTAATTCAAATATCATCTATGTAATATGTTGTCCATATAGTCATTATAAGACTCATTTGATCGTATATGCTAAAGATCATTACTACTTTATTAAGCTTTAAACAGTAGTTGAGATGCTAACAGAGCATTGCAGTGTGAATGGGAGATTTCTTGTTTGCTCATGGGGTCGTGCCCTATGTTAAACCAATGGTCTTTTTAAAACCAAGCCTTCAGAGAGATCTGCCTATTGTTCCCATTACAGTGCTTAATAGAACTGTGTGCATGTGTGTGTGAGACTGTGTGTGTGTGTATGCGAACTCCCCAACCCCCTCTTCAAACTTCACCTCCCTCCCCTCGTTCCATTTCTCTTTCACACCCTCTCAGCTGTGCTCACTCACTCATTCTGAGCCAGGCCAAAAACCGGCGGAGCAGCTCCTCCAATGAGGAACTCCCGTCCTCAAGTTAACCCAGTCAGCCAGGACTTTGTAACCCATTCAGGAAGCTTCTTTTTTGGATTGCCAGAGATAGGAGTGTGCAGGAGGCATGGAGGTGGTACATCGGGCAATTCATAGCGTACCACAGTATGGATTATCTGATTCACTATCACCACATCCAGGTAACAATAATAAGTACATTATTTGACCATTTTGGACCTGATTGCTTGCTGTATATGCACTGCTACTGCCTCTGAGTGTACACTGACATCTTTACTACAGATGTTTTTATTGTAACAGCTGCACTTTGCAGAGGGATTAGATCATCTGGCTGTGAATGAAATTAGTAAATCCAACGTAAAAAAAAAGGAAACAATGCTAGTTTTGTTTGCACTTTATTGTTGTCATCATTCCATATTAATTAATTTTGCTATGTGGTGTGGCTCGTCACCCTGTGACTTACTTCCTGTTCTGTTGGAGGTATTTATGATGTGTGGACTTCTGAGAAGACTATCATTAGACACAATATTAAATCTCAACTTGCCCCTGCTTGCATGCAAACAAGGAGACTGTCTTACAGAGAACAGACACTGATGTAGTCATTTAATCTCCCAGTGTACACGCACACACACTGGGAAAATTATAACACAGATTTTTGTCATTTAAAACTGAACAAGGTAGTTACAGTGTCTGTATTGTTTCTGGGCCAGCAGCAGCTGCTTCCTCCAGTTGGCCTACGATACAATAAAAAAGTCTGGAAGAACTTAACATTGTTACAACATGGCTTCCACAAAATGTGTTCCACTTCTGGCCAAGAGTTAAATGAAAAAATTACCAAAAAAAAACAATGCTACTCTCATGTCTCTCTGTTAAACATAAAGTCATAGCCAGGACATACAGTAGTTGGCTCGGTTTAGCATAGACTGGAGGTAGGTGGGACCAGTTAGCCTGGTCCATAGGGGTATGATACAACTGCCAGCACATATATTGTTCAATAATTTATGTTATATTGTAATGTGTAGTTGTGACTTTAAGGTGGTTATATCAGATGCAGCGAACTCATGGACTCTCTTTGCTAAGACTTATACTGTATTTATTTTCTCAACAAGACTATGGTCTGTAGTGAATGTTCATCCTACTTTCTGCAGACCGGATGGTTTTGCAGGGCTCAGTTACAGAGATACAGGTCAGAGTAAAGTGTATGTTGGCTCCAGGTAGTTCTGAGCAATTTCAGCACAGTGGGATCCTTTCTTGTCTCCCACATGTCTGTTAGTTAAATACTAGTCTGCAGCTGGGTTTGGCCACTTATTAAAGCCAGTGGTCACAACTGGACTGAACTGAATGAACAGTTGTTCAGATGGTAATTTCAGGAGGAAACTATAAATGCAGTTTTGTTTGTTTACATGCTTCATCTAATAAAATAGCACCTGTGCAGTTACATTTAGCAGTGTTTTCTTTAATTAGTCTTGTATTTGGCTTTAAGATGAATAAACTACATGTTTGTAGTTATGTTGTGGTATGATGTTGTTGGAGTACCATATTTCCTGTAAGGGGCAGACGTTAAGATCAACACAACTGTCATTTGAATGTACTGTATGCGCCACTGCAGAGAATACTGTCACTCAGAATTACAAGTCTCACCATGAATAACTCGGTTTGTGTCTGTGTGCCTTCTCTAACGCTAGCTGTCCTCTGAAGTGACTGCATGCCCCTCGAAGCTGACAATTGCTCAGCGCCAAGTTTCTAAAACTGTAGAGCAGTGTGCTAAAGTGTGGTGAATCAGGGGGATTGTGACATCCACCACGGTTGTCTCTTCAGGTACAGTCATGCTATAAGTACAGATCCTCAACTGTCCCTGCAAGGATTGGTCTCATTTAAGAGGCAATGATTGTGAGGTTTTTTTCAGACATGGTGTCAGTCACACCATAAGTAGTCAGAGAATTGTATGGTGGACAGTAATACTTGCAGAGAGCTCAACCACAGCCAGTAACAAATCTGTCAAAAGATAGTGTCCAGTCCTTGTACTTAGTGGAGACATACGGAGAATGTATCATCAGGTTTTTATTTCTCTCTTCTTCCTTTCAAAATCTGGATGAGGTGAAATTCACATGGGGAATTAAGAAGTAAATATTTGTATAATAATAATATATACAAATATATGTTATATATTAATTATATTAACATTATATTAATTGTTAATTTATATATTTTTTTTTTTACAATTAATATTTGTTCTTCACACAAATGTGACTCCAGTTCTGTTTATCTGATGGTGGTTTTAAGCTGGAATCGATTCGTCGATTAACCTTTACATGTTTGAGCTTCTGAGAAAATGTTAAGTTAACTGGAAATGCTGAGTGTTTGTTGATGGTTTGAAATTGATTTTTACAAAAACAATAAGCACTCGTGCCATAAAATGTTATTATAGTCTTATATTATAATGCAATTGGGACACTGTTCTTTGATGTATGTGTCATTCATAATGACTTAATCCTTCACATTTTCTACTCTTAAGTTTTTATGTAAAAACCTGTGTTTGATGAATTAAGCTCTAGAGCACAAAGACAAGGTGAGGCACTTGGCTAAAAAGCTGACTGATGCATCTATTGCAAGTAAATCCCTGTGCCTCAGAAAGTTAGACAACCTCTCCCAGACAACAAAGTTTGCTGGCTAAACACAAGACACCTGGTATTGCTGTCATAACTGGTTTCTCACCAATTATAACCCAACAACTTGCTGGCTTAGGTTTGTTATTCAAGCCTGTTTCAAACAGTCTGAGATTTCTTTTCATCTGAAGCATTATGAAAAAAGGTATTTTGTTATCATTTTATTTTAATATTCTCAAATACTTAGAGCCAGAGAATGCTTTCTTAATGGGTTCCGCAGTAAAACTTTTAGGATCACTGGTTTTGTAATGACTGTTTTGAAGGTTTTGTACAAGAAGTTGACAAGTGTTTGAGATCTTACTCATCTCTATAAAGTATACACCCAATTCAATCAGTGTGGAAGAAAGTTAAGCATCAACAGGAAATGGCAGTAGACGCGGGATTGTGTTGTAATGGCCATGGTATGCTGTATAATCCTGTTGCACGCTTGTATAACTGCTTCATAACCTTTGTTTTCAAGAGGAAATGCTTCCTTTCTACGCAAGTAATGGAAACAGACTACGCTACGAGCATATTCTGTCTACAGAAGCGCTCACATTGACACCAGATCACTACTGCTTGCAGGACAAAAACTGACACAACCCACTGGTTGGTGCTCCAAATTAGCCAATGTGACTAATTCAGTGTCACTCTGAAAGATCCACTTCGGTGTCAGTCTGATCAGGATAGACGACTGAGTAATATGACTAAAACTACGTAACCACCTTTCTCAGTGCAGCCATGAGAGTCTGTCACTGGCAAGATGCTACAGCAGCTCCAATTAGGCTGATGTGTTTTGAGTTTATGTAGTTCACAGTCAGTAACCACAGCCTTACCTTACCTAATGTAGGTAGTTAAGTACATACAAGTACAAAGAGGTTAATTTAATTTTATAAACGTACAGGTAACTGTGTAGTCTTATAGAACACCTTTTAATCTTCTGTAATAATGCATTATTAATAGTATTTTAGTTTGGCCATAGTTCAATGCTGGCACTGTACTTCACTCTATATTGATCTTGCATCTGGTGATTGGTGGGTGGGTCGGGGAGGGGGGGTCGCACCCTAGAAAAACTTGCCACGTCCCTGGTGACACAGTGGTCACACCAACTCATCGATATGTTCTTTTTTCTGTCTCCCTGTGTGAGTTAAATTCATTATGTTATCAGCCGGAGTGCGCGTTCGTTACGCGGAGAACTCGGGGTTTGTACTAAGAATGTGAGGAGCGACGGAGATTTACGCAGGCTGAAGAGAAACGAGTGAGCTGCACGTTTCCCGGTTAGTGCATCGTTTCGTGGCTGTTTTTGTTGACTGGTGGCATGACTGACTGAGTGTTTCGCAGGTTGAGGACAGAAGAAATGACACAGCGGATGCGATTCCTGCATTAATCGTGAGCTGAAGGTTTCTGTCGTGGATGAGTAGAAACTATAGTGGAAGTGATTTGATAAGTTGAATGGAGATATAGATGAAGTGCAAATGTTGCACTGCATGTTCAAGGTTAAAAACAGCGGGTGTGACTGAAAAAAGTGAATCGATTGTGTCTACTCTGTATGAGGTGTATTTATCGGAGCTCTGAGGGCAAGTCAATAGATGGTAGTGACTAATCGCTGGATCAGGAACAGGAGGCGCTAGACTAACTTGATGTCTGGACAAAGATCAAGATATGACTCCACTGTCTTTAGTGTGCGAGCATTAATAAAGTGCTTTTACTGCTCTACTGCAATAAGGATGGATGGATGGAAGAATGAATTGTGGCTAAATTAAACATTAATATGCCACAGCCTTTTACAGTAAGATGTAACCTGAGACAAATATATTAAAGTGTTATATATGAGCAAATGTCATACTGCATACAAAAATCTCAATCATTATGAGTTTGTAAATGTATTTAACTTTAATTGTATTTGTAATTTAGTTGTATAGAAAGTTTACAAAATGTCAAAATTAGTTTAAAGATTTTCTAATGTCTTGATTTTTCAAATATATTATTTTCAAATACATTATACATTATATAAATACACGTTGTGTGTGTGTGTGTGTGTGTGTGTGTGTGTGTGTGTGTGTGTGTGTGTTTGTGAGGGGAGGCTGTAGTGAATAAACATGTTGAATGCCACTCAGGGAAAACACTGGCATCTGCTACCTCTTAATGAGATCTCATCAGGACTGACAGGGAGCATTAATCTCACTGTCAAAGTTTGGCTCCAACTATAGCAGGTAGTCCTGCCCTCTGACCACATGTCTTCTCTGTGACACCAAAACATACAGCTGTCATCTTATTCATTGTTATTCTCAGCTGAGCTTCATACTAAATGTAGGGTTGAGTCACGTTTATTGCACACAATTTAAATTGTAAGTCTGTTCTGCAAAATTATAATGATGACAGTGATAATAACGACTTTAAGTTTTAATTATTTGTTAAAAGCTTTTCTGGAAACAATTAACTTGGATAGTCTACAAGCCAAGCTGTTCAATGACACGTGTATATATGATTGTGCCTAAGGGTACCTGGACATGCCTCATTATAATGGCTCTAACTATGCCTGTATTCAAGAAACAAATTACTCTTATTGTTTGTGTTGAGAATGTACCTTTTCTCTCTAGCACATTTCAGCTCCTTTAGACTTTGAACGTAGTGGTTAACCTGAGCCTTTTATTTGTCTGTCATTTGGTGGTTCCAGTCTATAAATAGTGTTTATATGCGACAGGCAGATCTCATCCTGAGATGCAATCAATGGAGCAGGATCCCTGGTGGTCAACATAATGAATAATTCAACCGTTATGTGTCATTCCATTCGTCTCCTAATAGCTCATCTCTTTCTATAATAGATCAGGTGCATCACTATTAAATGCCATGAGTTGTTGTTTGTTTATTTCACCTTATTACATCTGAATTGGAGTGGTGCAAATGCTTCTGCTGTCACAGTGATTGGTGCAACCAGATTTGTTATGTGAAACAAGTCCAGACCGTCTATCCCAATCTGTCTGGAGTGTTTGTGACTATTATCTACACGTCCATTCAGGAGTCAGAGCCTGGATTTAATGGAACGCACATTTCTGCTCTGAGATGTAAACATTTATGTTGGTTTATTACTGTTGGTGAGATGAAAGCGGTGTGTGTGTCCAAAATCTTTAGAGACTACTGATAAGCTTCAGCAACTGTAAATTAGCATGCCATATAAGGACATTTAAAGCACCCATCTACCTTTACTGTGAAGAATAATGTGTGAGTTTTATGCTCAAATGATGTTCATACATTTATCTACTGATGGAGCAAAGTTTCTTTGTGCTCACCTAAGTTTAAGATGTGTTCACATGAGCATGATTTTATATTTCAGCTAGATCAGTTTGATCCTGCGCGCGTGTTACACATGTGTCATGTCCTTGTAAGTCGCTTTGGATAAAAGCGTCTGCCAAGTAAAGTAAAGTAAAGCAAAGTATGTAAAAACCTGAAGCCTGCAGCACTCATGCGCCTGTAAACTAGGTGATTTTTGTTTCACACAAATTATTTTACCAAATATGTCTAAAAGAGATGTCTGAAGGGGATCTGTAACTTCTAAAATGTTGCTCTCTTCCATAAATCTGGTTTGCATTAATTAGATGAGCAGAAATGTTGTGTGAATTTCCAGTATGAATGTTGCTACAGAAAAAACTTTGTCTACCATAAATAAAATAATTTAATTGTTTATATTTCTCTCTGTATTATTTACTCAGGGGCAGACAGAGAGCGGATGACAGCCAACCATGAGACCTACCTTCTTATGGCCAGCACCCAGAATGACATGGAGGATTGGGTGAAAACAATCCGCAGGGTCATCTGGGCACCTTTTGGGGGAGGTCAGTATGCAAACAATCATTGTTTTTTCAGTAGACATGTGTTTATTAAGTCTGTGAGAGAGGTACCCATGATTTTGACATGTCTGCTATCCAAAATACAGTTGTATATGTGTGTATATATAGGTTACCGTACACATGTAAGTGAGTTGAAAAGGTGGCATTCCAAGGCTTTATTCAAGGTTAGCAGGTCTGCATGTTGTGTCATTGTCGTCCACATTTGTTTTGGCTTTCCATCCAGCCTGTGCATGCTAATAAACAAAGGAAATGAATGTGTTAAAATCAGCTACGTGTGTTAATTAAACCAACAAAAATGGCGATGTAATAATCACCAAATAAACATGATTCATAGCTGAAGTGTTTGACAAGGTAATTGCTCTCATGACTGTTTATAACTTTGGTGTGCTGATTACTGAGTCTCCCGCTGTGTCGCAGTAGCTTGTTATTGACTGTACTGGCAGACATCGGCCTACATTGTGTACAAGTGGAGCACAAGTGCAGCATTTGTATCTGGACGGGCAGTTCAGGCAGCTCTCTGTGACACAGTGAATAGATGAGTCTGAACTGGCCCCTCTGTTTTCAGTGCAGGGAGTTTGATGTCTATTGCAGTTGACTGCTCTTCAAAAGGACGAGCCATTTGTCAAAGATGCCACAAAAAGGTGGCTCCATGTTGGAGAGGAGCCTGACTTTCTCTGTCTCTTGCACACATAAGCACACACACTCACACACCCTCATATTCCAGTCTTTCACGTTCTGCAGTAGCAGCAGAGATTGTCTGAGCCCTGATTGGCTGGCCGGTGTCCATCAGTGTCCGTGAAGTGTAATTATGTTCAGAGGGTGACAGACATGGATGGAGCTCCCAAAACGAAGCAAGGTCATAAAGTTTTCCGTCATGTTGTGCTGAACACTTGCTATGATGCCGAATTAATTACCGGTCAGCTTGAATAAGCAGTTGGACAAGTCTGAAGTCAATCATCTGAAAAATGTGCAGCTGTGGTCTTTCCATATGGATCTTTGGAGATTTATTTCATGGTAACTACCAGTTTACATTTTCACATTTCATTTGAACTCTTGTAACTGCAGTTGCTGTTGAGTTGATGCTATGTAGAAAATGTTGAAATTAAAACACTGAAGCATTATATACTATACTTGTAATGCATTTTATGTGTCATCCAATCAGAGATATTTTTTTGCATGGTTTGAGGTACATTTTTCACTAAAGACAGCCACCTCCTGCACACACCTGCATATGTAACTGTATCTGCCATTTGCTAGCCACTATTTGTGACAGATTTTTGATTTCAGTATTCAGCTTTAAAATAAATCTTAGGTATGTACTGTACAATAATGTGTGATTTTTACCTGCATTCTGGTTATAGATCTGATTTCTCGGCAGAAAATACAAATTACTCAAATCGGACTTGGTGTAGAAAAACCAATAGAAATAGGTGTAGATTAATTGCTACAGTGTGATTCACATTCACATTCACATTATCACAGTGATTACATGCAATTTATATATTTTGTGTCTTATTTATTTTATATTTTGTATTATTTGACCGTAAAGTATTTGTCATGTTTGGCCAGCTTGGATTTAATTTCTGAACACTGTACAAAACCTACTTAACTCTCAAATTCCCAAATGTACAGTAAAACCTTATTTAGTGTAGTTTGGGTTAATATATTATCTAATACATACTAAAACAGCTGGACTGTTTTCATTGTAATATGAATGTGTAATATTAATACTGTAATTATTGTTATATCAGCATTACATCACATACTTTTGTCCAACTACATCACAGAAGAAGAATAAAAGACAAGGAAGATGTGATACAGTAGATCAACCAGAACAGAGTAAATCAGACAGACAGTTTTCTCTTTGTGTATGTGAGTGTAGATGAGTGTGTGTGTGTGTGTTGTGCAGGTCTGTGAAGCTGACAGAACCAGAGCGTGTTACAGGATCCAGTTGAATACCTGCAGAGCAGAGGTGTCTGTCTTACAACATGTGCCAAAATCTTGTGGTTGTGTTTCGACCCAGTCCAGCGCATTTACTGTACACCCACATCATAAGCTGGTCCACACACACACAGTTACATGTGACCTGGGAAAACATTCCTAGACTCATGACCAGAATGTGTGGAGAGATGACCTAATTTTCATTCAGTGACTGTTTCTCATTTGCTCTCTGATGCTCTTTTTGATGCGTGAGGAGTAATCATCATTCTTGACTCTGGTGGAGCTCAACTTACATATATATATATGTATTTCACTCTGATGAAAAAGAGAATGGACACACATCTTTAAATATTTCTTGGGAGTTTGAGACTGTCTACTCTTCTGTCTTATTTAGATTGCTGTGAAGGCTGAAGTCTCCAAAGCGATTGACCCAGAGAAGAAAAAAACTGTTTACTTGTGAGAAGCTTGTTTTTTAACCAGAGAGAGATGGGAGTGTAGACACTGACTGATGCATCTCAGCACCGCTTTTCTGCTTTCTGTCATAACTGCAAAAACAAAGGCTTTCTTTTTTCTCAGTTTTCTTCGCCTCTGGTATGTTATCGTATCACAAATTTCTTAATAGACGTTTCTTCCGGAAGCTTACAAGTTGTGTCAGTTTCAAGAGGAGTGAGTATGACAAGAACTGATGCAAGTTTCTGTCTTTGTGTCCAGCCGCATTCTGAGTTGATCAAACATAGATGTCAGATTTAACCTCAGTGTTCAAATTTGCACAGGTTTCTGTAAAAAGCACAGGGATACCGGTAGGTCAGGTCACCGTATGGTAACTTGTCATGCCACGTGTATGCATGTGTGTGAGTAGCCTCTGTCTGTTTCTGGAGACCGGAAAAGTATGCAGATCCAAATCTCTCAGGAAGCCTGCCTTAATCCCCTCTTGTGTTGCGTCCATATGAGACGGCTGCAAATGGAAATCTGCTTTTTTTCTGCAGTGACTGCCTCAGACAAAAGGCGAGAGTTGCTCAGCAGGAAGTTTGCATTTGATCATCAGGCTTAGACTTTGTGGGTGTACTTTTTTTTTTTTGCAGACCTTATCGTAAATCGTTTTCAGTTGATTTAACTGCTATCTTTGATGTGCTTTAAACTGAAGATGGTATGCTCATGTCTTTTTGTAACATTCCTTTCACTGCCGTAGAGAAAGTTACAGAGAGCAGCATATTAAATTGTGTTTATATTTCAAAAGATAAAACATATTTTTGTATAAATATATTATATAAATTATAATTTAGGAAGCACGCAACTAAATAACAAAGCCGTATCAAAAAAAATAAAAATGTCAAACAAAAATTAAACTTCTTTATTAAACAGTGCCCTCAACAGGTTTGATGTGTTGCATTCAAAGCACTTTGTGGTTATCCCTTTATTCTCATATTTTACATGATTACTGATTGAATTCAAATAAAAGCTTTACAAAGAAATGTTCAAATATGGGATGAAACAGATTCACTCAATACTGATTTCTTAAAATGTAACCATTTATCGCTATCAAACCATTATTATTGTTTCAGGGATCTTTGGTCAGAAGCTGGAGGAGACAGTGCGGTATGAACGCCGGTTTGGGAACAAGCTCGCCCCTATGCTGGTAGAGCAGTGTGTGGATTTCATTCGCCAGTGGGGCCTTCAGGAGGAGGGCCTGTTCAGACTGCCTGGACAGGCCAACCTGGTCAAAGAGCTGCAGGATGCCTTTGACTGTGGAGAAAAACCCTCTTTTGATTGGTAAGGAAACATGAACATACTGGCTTTTCATTATTACTTTAGTGCATTTAATGTGTAGCTGATATGGTTAAGTTCTGCACCTCTGGAAACACATGGGAGAGACTTTTCTCTTCCCGGTTTGCTTCAAAAACCTGTATTACCCACAGAACACACAAAGGTTAAGTGTCTCACGGGCTTGCTTTCTCAACAGATCCTAAGTGTAA
>JAUBNQ010000004.1:6450588-6470039 GCA_032353495.1 Ctenopoma kingsleyae | reverse complement strand
AAAACCTGTATTACCCACAGAACACACAAAGGTTAAGTGTCTCACGGGCTTGCTTTCTCAACAGATCCTAAGTGTAATAGATGTATGTGTGCTGTACATACATAGATTCATAATGTATTTATATCATTTTAATGCCACATTTGTATGTAGTGGTTATCTGTCTACACTTGCATGGTACTGTGCTTAATTGGTAGTAATCATTTACGTACGCTTGTGTCTTTATCACTCTGAAATGTAATAGCTGGTAACTTCTCCATTTCGTCATCCTAGTTTTAATCTCCTCAGCGCAGTGAGACATTATAAAAATAATAATAAATAAATAATAATGTCTTTTTCACAACTGACTCACAAACTGATGCGTCAAACATCTCAGTCGTTTATCTTCTTAGTTCTACCTGTACTTCTCCCGCTGCGACAGCTCACGTAGCTGGTAGATCTTTTAATTAATGTTCATTTTACAATAATCTACATTGTTAAGCGTTTTAATAATGTTCAATGTTAAACCAAACTGCTTTTAGGTTTTATATGTATAAATGCCTCAGAATTAAAATATTTAGCAAATGCATGCAACAAACTTAATATACAAGGTGACAAAAAAAGGATTTAGTGATGGACTAGGCCACCTCCACAGCTCTTCTCTGCTTTTGTCCCCCCTTTCACTCAGTCTACCATTCTCTCCAGAAACTCTGATGACCACAAATAAAACCTGGAAGACTATACATCAGCGTCTCTCACCGCTTCCTAGAAACAAAGCATACAAGTTGAAACTCAGTGGCACCACTTACACCAGCTGCACAGTGACTCATCTTTGCTCTCGCACTTCTGTTGTAACAGAACTCATGACATGTCACCTTGCTGATTCCCCGATTAGACCCGGTAACCTTCTGCTTGCCTTAACAGTTGCCCCTTATTGGCTCATTAGAGGTCATCTCAGCTGCTCCATTGTTCTTGCTGTTCCTTCTGACACTTTATACTATGCTTGACTCTCTCGTACAGAGTTACAATGAACTACAAATGAGGCATTTGCTCCCCTGTTTTGAGTCTTCAAGCCAAGCCAAGCTAAGCTATGTAGCTGGTGGGTGGTATGAGAATCATCTGATCAAAATTTGAACCAGCATATATTTACCAAAACTATTCCTTTAAATCCCACATTTGATTTATGATATTTTCAGACAAAGGTATTTCCATGATCTCATTCCATTCATTCCCATTTCTTACTGCAGGAGGCTTCATTGTGATGATTGGTGTTTGTTTTCATGCCATTTAGCTATAATAAATTATAACCTCAATGCTATTTTTCCCTGTGTGTTTTGTTTTTCTCCACAGTAACACAGATGTGCATACAGTAGCTTCTCTTCTGAAGCTGTATCTCAGAGAGCTGCCAGAGCCTGTCGTTCCTTTCAGCAAATATGATGAGTTCCTGACCTGCGCAAAGCTCCTCAGCAAAGATGATGAAATGGTAAGAAACAGTATTTTAAGTAGTTTCTTTTTACCTATATCTACCAACAAATTTCCATTTACACACTTCCCCTATGCCCTTATATGAAGTTTCTTTTTAAAGAAGCTGGCACCAAAAAGCTTTTCTAAATCCTGTTCTGTGGCTTTAAAACTGGACTCTCACTATGTGGCCATCCATCCACAGCTCTTTGTTGTGCCTGTCTTTAGTTATAAACTTCTAAATAGGTTTTATCTCCCACCATAAGATACAGTAAACAACAGTGGCCAAAACATCTTTTTCCTCTTCTTCACATAAGAGTCCCAGTTTGTGCTTGCATGAGTGCGGATGTGTTCTTTTGTGTAAGTCCAGAAAAATGTTTTAACACCTCCAGTGTACATTAGGGCTGCTGCTAGAAAGGTAACATGCAGCAGAATTCCCAGTATTTGTATTATGGTTCTGTCTATTTCTGTTATGGTTGGAACATTGTTGTGTTCCCGTGCCTGGGGGTTTCCTTTTGGTTTTTGATCCTAAGTAATCCTGTGAGATTCATCTGTGACTAAAGATAAATAAATAATAATACAAACTCGTGCTCTGCTTTCAAAACACATTTTAATAAGTGTGTGGGTGAACCATGTTCTTAGCAGTGTTAAGAAAATATATAACAGAATATATACATTTTAATGGTTAAGTGTGAAGTCACTACCTATTTATTCCTGAATTAAGGTTCGTCTTCCAGTTCACCTTTATTTTCACCCTTATTCTCTGATTTGTTTTGTTCTCTATTTGGTCTTTAGGTGTGATTGCAATATTTTATAAGCCATAAATTGTAAATTAGTGTGCAGAATTATTCTGCATCATTATTACCTAAAATGTGTCCATCATCTCCAGGGTAAGAAGGAGTTGAGAAGGCTTGTGGAAAGTCTACCTCCAGTGAACTACAACCTTCTTAAGTACATCTGCAGGTATCTTTTGATTGTTAATTGATTTTAAACTGATCACTGATCAAACCGATCACTACTGAATTGTGGAAGTGAAACATCAATTATATGTTCCTGTTTCCAGATTTCTAGATGAAGTCCAGTCTTATTCAGGAGTGAATAAAATGAGTGTCCAGAACTTGGCAACAGTCTTTGGGCCAAATATCTTGAGACCGAAGGTTGAGGATCCAGTAGCTATAATGGAAGGTCAGCATTCCTGCATTTTGATGTGCATTTTAATGCCAAACTTAATGTGAAATGGTTTGAAGATAGAGATAATGATGTGTGGTCTCATATTGTCAGGTACTGTTCTGGTCCAGCAGCTCATGGCTGTTTTGATTGGGCACCACGATGTGCTCTTCCCCCTCAGTGAGGACAGCCCCACAGCTCTTGAGCTTGTCAACAATAACAACATTGAACTACCACGACGACAAGCCGCCACAACTACCTCTGCAATCGCGACAGTATCTCAGAACGCCGAAAACAACAACACACAGGTGGTCCGGCAGTGTGTGTGGGAAACACCGGAGTCTCCTTCGCATCGTCAACATTTAGACAACAGTGGCTCCCCGCGACCAGCAAGCCCTCGTAATGGTACTATAGGACGCTTTGACATCACCCGCAGTCCACCGCTCACTGTTAAAAAGAATCCGGCATTCAGTAAAGGCAGTGGGATTGTTACAAATGGCTCCTTCAGCTCTTCACCCTCCTTAGATCCCAGTCAAGAAAAGAGCCAGACTGTGACTGGAGGTGGGAGCTTACCATTGCGGCGCAGTGGAACGCTCAAAAGCTCAGGCACAAAAATGGGTACTAGTGGTGTGACAAGTGGAAGTAACGCTGGAGGGAATGGGACTGTGCGCATGGGTATTTCAGGAACTGATGTGGTCACAGGGAGTCTGCACAGCCGCAATGGTCTTTGGGTACAAAATGGCTGTGTCGCATTACGGGAAAACAAAACACGTGACTGCTCCGGTGGGGGTCAAACAACCAATCAGAATCGTTTGTCCACATATGATAATGTCCAGTTAAACCACCAGAACTTGCAGCATCAGAACCACATCACCAGCACGTGTCTGAACAGTAGCTGTGAGGACAAACAGAGCGTAGACAGTGCCACATGGTCTACCTCCTCCTGTGAAATCTCTCTCCCTGACAACTCCACATCCTGTCGGTCCTCCACAACTACCTGTCCTGAGCAGGACTTCTATGGAGTTCACTATGAAGACTTGGATGGAGCAGCACAGGACAATGAGTTTGCTCAGTGTGGCAGAGGAGGACAGGAGGAAGGCCGAAACAGCAACAGAGAAGGAGGTGGAGATGGAGCAGGGAGTCGTGGCACCTGCAGTAGTGATAGCAGTGACGGTTTCACTGTCGGTAATGGACCTGCTGGAAGCCACAGTGCACTGCACAGTTTGGTGGCCAGTCTTAAACAGGAGATGCACAAGCAGAAGACTGAGTATGAGGCCAGGATAAAGAGGTAGAGTCCTGTCTCTGAAAACAGTGTTTTCTTGGATGACAGTTGCTACAGATAAAGATAACTTTGCAGCTTAGTATCTACTGTATATCATTATCTACATATGTCTGCAACGATAAGATAAATGAATACATACAGTATGTTTCCATCTTAATCACTCACCATAAACAGATAATCTAAAGATTTGTAGAAGCTAGAAGAGTTGTTAAGTAATCATTTTGGAAACAATATAATTGCCACAAAAGAAATCTGAAATGTCAGTTTTACTATTTTGTATTTGAAGGTGGTCACGAGAAGCTAATTTCAAGTCCAATCAGAAAAACTCATGAAAAATTTAAATTAGGTGACATCTGGCAGCCTTGATCTGTTATCTTTATGCCAAGCTAAGGTCAAAATGAGCTTCAGCTGCTTTTCCCTTGTTGTGTTTTGCCTGTTCTATGTCTAATGTCCGTCTTCCTAACCTCCTCTTGTAGCTTGGAGCAGCGCAACCTGGAGCTGGAGACGGAAATGGTGAACCTCCACGATGAGCTGGACCAGGAGAGGAAGAAGTACACCATGGCAGAGATCAAGCTGCGCAACGCTGAGCGTGCCAAAGATGATGCCGAGCGGCGAAATCAGATGCTGCAGAAAGAAATGGAACAGTTTTTCACCACATTCAGTGACCTCACTGCAACTGGCAACGCAACAGCCACAGACCCCCGCCGACCAGATCGTAACAACAGCATCTGGATACAGTGAAGGAAAGCGAATGAAGAAATACTAGTGAAGACAAAGACAGTTGTTAATGGATGGCTCCAAACAGGTTTTGGCTGCTGGTTGTAGAAGATAGGGAGGGAAGTTACATTGTAAAGGTTGATGGCACGTTTTAATTTAAGAAATAGATGGTATTAGGCATTGAAAGCCTCTTGTAAAAATGTAAACATCACCTGGAGTGATATCAGAATGACATTATCTGTGCGTACAGTATTATTTAATCAGCAGACACTCTCCCACCTACACAGAAACTAGTACTCACTCATTTGACAGGGAAGTTAAGTAAAAACAGATTACACCATAGTCTGTGATGATATACAGTCCATTATTTTACATTAGCTCCTATAGATCCAGTTTTGAAGAGACCGTTAAAAAGGTTGTGTTCAGCAAAAGGTTAAAAATAAAAAATACCAACCTTGGAACTGAAAACAGTTTCAGACCATGCCAAAACGTCTCTCGATTTTAATTAACCTTTAAAATATAACCAAAAATGTCTCATTGTTCCATGTAAATCTGTCGTGCTCATGTAAAAAGAGTGAAACAATGGAGAAAAACAGTGTCATATGTATGTACAGGGAAAGCAAAATAATACTTAAATGTTTATCTGATATTTAAGCAAAGTTATCAGTATGTAATATTTTATATTTTCACTTGCACTTAATGTTTGTTTAGTAACTGACCAAGGTGGTACTGAATGTTCTGTCAGTCAATATGTGTACCATTTAAATTAGAAAATATACTGTCCATGTGCCTGTGCTGTTACATTTACCCCATGACCAAAAGAAAGAGCCTGTACTGTAAATATTTTGTAGACACTACTTGTTAGTCTGCACTGTGGTTTTGAACATATTCAGGTGAATATGGCATGTACTATAAGTTGATACTGAACAATGTTTTATAGCCTGTAAAAATAAATGTTAAGACTTGCACGAGGGGTCATTGGCATAAATCCCAGATAAAACGAAAATGTCATCAGTTCTCCCCAGTCAGACATGTCTAGCTGTTATTCTGTGTTCAGAAGTTTGGGGTCAGTTGGTAATTTCCTTACATTTATGAGCTGCTATGATTTCAAATGTTTTCCAAGGATTAATTTGCTTTATAAATTGATGCATTTGTAATAGCAAATGTCAAGTGCTGTTAGAACACAGCATAATGGCCCAGGGTACGCCAATGTTTCCAGCTACAATAGTACAGCGTTAACAATGTCTGCGCTGTACTATGTTAAATTTGTTGTTCATTTGTTATTAAATCTTCTTAAAATCTTAAAAACAAGGACATTTCTAAGTGATCCCAAACTTTTGAATTGTGTATATTTATGTCAGTTACCGTTATACAATGTGTCTCGTGGCATATGAGATGCCAGTTTTAAACATACTCTCCTGTAGTCTTCTAACAATTTACCCACCTGACACAACTGGTTTTTTTTACTAGTTGTTAAGCTAGAATATCAAACAGCAACTTCAACAGTGTTGTGTTTTGGGATTTAAACTGTGATAAAAAGGGATTACAGCATCAAGCATGTCGGCAGTGAGAACATTAACAGCCTGGTTGCTAAGTGAATGTCTATTAAGTGACTGCATATTGATGAAGTCTTCAAACTAAATGTCTACCCACACTTTGGATTTGCTAAAGGCTACAAAACAAGGCACATGTAAGTGCAGACCTGCGCTGGACTTCTGTCAAATGAAGTTTGAAGTGTGCACGTGTGCTGGCTACTTTTCCTCTGGAAACCAGGTCCCATTTCAACCTGCTGCTGGTCATGGCAGGAGATCTGGAATGTGCACAGGGAGAAAAAAAGTGCCTGAACAATTGAAGGAGGGAGGGGAGCCTGTGCTTCTCATTTTGCACCCTTCACTGGGAAATAATAGGCTTAAGCCAAGCTGACAGTGTCACCTCATTCTGTGAATTCCACACAAAAGGGCAGATTATAGATGCAGGGCAAGAAGGAGAGGAGGACTGGGAGAGTGGAATATTTTCATGACCTGATACTTGATACTCAAAAGAACTTTAAAACAACTTAATATGAATAAAAATGCATTTTCACGTTAACTCTGCCTTTTTGAATGTTTCTCAAGGCTGCAACTTTTTGTATTTGGCGTGCTCTGTAGTGACACAATGTTTATTGAGTATACGTTTCCAGAGCCCAGAAGTTTTATCCTAAAAAAAAGTAAAAAAGGCAATATCAAACATCCGTACTAAATAATACAAATTATTCTTATAAGAGAAAGACTTAACTTAAAATTTCTCATGCTGATATAACGCCTTGTTTAAAAAAGGTATGAGGAGCGATTTTGACTTGAGAAAAATGACAGTGGATATGAATAATGAATTACACTCACACATATAGAATTTTGTGTCATAAGTGTAACATTAAATTCATGCTATATGCTTACTAAAATATATATCATAATGTATTTTCTGTAAAATCAATTGAGAAACTGTATAAAACAAGGTAGTTTCTCTGCTGTTAGCACAGCAAATAAAAGATGAAATTAACATTTTGCAACAAAAAGTAATGCAAAAATCTTAAAAGAATCTAATATTGCAACCTAGACAACCTTACATAGCCCCATAAATACTAAAGGGATATTTTACAGTAGGGTGGGTCTCATTTTTAATGGGGAACCAAGACTGGGGTACACACACTCAAAGAGTTTAAAAAATGGGAGCAGATTTGGCACATTTGGAATCTTATTAAAGCTTCTGGTGTTTGTTTACTGTAAGATGTGCCAAAAACAAACATTTTACCACCTTTTAACAACCTTACCACAGTTTACAGTAGCCTAAAGCCTGCCCACATGGCTTTGACTGTAAGCAGAGTGCAGTGAGTGTAAGCTGACCGCCACCTACAGGCATCATACTGTAACACATGCCATGCTGCCGCGTAAATGAAGAGCGTGGTAAAAGAACAGTTAGTCAGTCAGTTAGTTAGTAAGAGTCATCTGCCTGGTTTGTCAATAAATATAAATACATCTTCAAATAAACAATACATATTAATAAGAAAGATAACTTATGCATTATTGTTTAGAATAATATTTTATTTAAACCTCATATGTGATTAGTTCTCCTTGTGCTGAAGGTTCTATATTCATCTGTAGTCACAGTAGCATCTTCTAAGTCCTGGCCACCTCTCCAGCCACACCCCTGTATCTGTATCTGATAAACAAATTGATATAATCTTATACTGCCCAATTTCCCATACCTAAATTGAAAATATATTTGAAAGGGTCAGCGCTCCTGCCTGTCATGCCAGTCAATATGCTGTTACTCTTTCTGCCTGGCAATTTCTTATTCGATGCCAGCGTTTAGATTATGTGTCCGGCACAGTCCCTGTGACTGGATTAGAGTCTTTGTAAATCGGTCTCAGTGTGACTGTGAGAGATTGGACAGGTTGCTCCTTTTGAGAAGAAACAATAAATGTGCCCACATACGACAGAAATCATATATATTATATTTCAAATCAGTCCAGGTAAAAGAAAAAGGGTACACCATTGTCCAAGATCAAAGATTTTGTTTATTTTCAATCACATACATATACTATTTTTACATACACAGTTCCTTTAAAATGTTGTGTTTACAGTAACAGCTTTCAGTGATTTTTTTTTCTTTTGCATTTGTTTTGTCTTTATTTGAAACGCTATAGCCTGAAGCTTTGAGATCAGCGTGAAACAGATACAATTTCTTTTTTCTTTTTTTTTTTTCTTCCAACCTGACAATGTCAAAATAATGATTCATTAAAACAGCACGGATCAAAGGAAACAAGAGAGAAGGAATCATAAAAGAATTGAAGGACAACATCACCTGATTCAGATGGTTTCATCATTGTAGAGTTCCACATTTCAATCCACATTAAGACTCTAAACATATTAGCATCATTTGACTCTTGCAGTAGCTTGCCTCCCTGTCTGAGTGCAATAAATGTTTATTGCATTGTTGGATTTTTGTTATTTACAATATGACTTAAGAGAAAGAGGTGAAAATCAATAAGCTTGGGAATCACAAGTACTGAGTCCAAAGATTTGTGTTGCCACAGCTGAGTACAAGATGCATCCTAACGTTCATATTGGCAATAAAATTGTTACAAATCAGCCACGACTGCACTGATCGACATTCTTAAAAGCAGTCACACAAAAGTCATGATCTTGTAATAAAAGAAAATGTGTTGTAAAATAACGTATCCAGTTGCCAGATCAAATATTCCAATTCAGTTTGAGTTGAATGCTGGTTAATTTGAAATCACACACACACAAACACACACACACGCTGATGAACAGAGCAGCAATGATGTGCGTAACCATTCATTTCTACATTCAGTGTTGACAACCCAGCTTAGTTTCAGTTAGAATCATCTGTACTTTAGGTGCATTAAACAGGACCGAAAGCACCTTCATGTTACAACAGAATTGTTTGGAGGGTTGTCATAAAAAGATAGAAGGTTCACATTCAGAAACAGAAAGACCAAAGACATATGTTTCAGTTTTTGTACACCGCAGTGACCAGAACACATAAAGATGTGAAAAGAAGAGTGTAGTTGGGATGGTTAAAAATGCCCTATAGAAAAACTGCAACAGTACTGAGAGTTTTTGTGGTGTAGGAGCCGACTCAAACATTTGACCCCTTTGTGAGAAATTCATCTGAATATTTTCAAAACACAAAGAATTTCAAAGTTGCACCCTGTATTTTTGAGAGATTGCCCTGGTCAGACCCTGAACAGAAAGCCAAGCTAGCCGTAGCTTATTCTGGAGATGCCACCCTCAGTTACCCTCGTAGCTCTGTGAAGGTGCTGTAAGTCTGTGTGTGTTTCACTGTACACATGCCACAGGCAGAAGAGTGTTAACGAAGTAGCTGCTTAAAGTCATAGGTGTTGTGTTAGAGTTTGAAACATGCACGAAGAGAACCACTGTGCTGCAGCAGCTGAACCCAAGATTACAGGAATATAGTTAGACTAAAATGACAAATATGTGAATTGCCCACCATAACAGTGCTGTCACCGTGTCTCCTCAAGAAGAGTCAGTCAATCCAATCTTTCATGTAAACTATGCATAACGTTGGCAGCATTCTGTTGCTTTAGTTTAGGTTATCTAATTCATTAAGAAAGGTGCAGTAACAAGTTAACTGCAATCAACATTTGCATATTCACAACTCTGTATCAAAGTATTGTTGAATAGTGGGAAAAATAGTTCATGAGAGATGTGAAAGGTCTAACATGAGCAATGTCATCTTAGACCATTAAATTCAATTAAAGCCATTCTTCGAGGCCTCACTGGCTACTAGTTAATAGCTCAAAGCGCCGACATGTTGGTGACGTGGTGATTTTTAAAGCAGAAAATGAAGCAGAGGAATATTTATAACACCAAAAATAATATGCTTACTACACCTGCGTTGTTTCTTTCCAAAAGGCACCTGCCATATATCAAAATAAATATATCAATAAATATATTTTCCAGCTAAGAAATAAGTGGCCTCTACGCAGTTTTGTTTTTTATATTAAAACAGTATATAGCTACGAGGTTAACACTCCTCACCCATTTGAAACTAATGACGTTATCGTCTTGTCTTTTGAGAAGCGTTCTACTTTATGTTTCAAAGAGTCCAATAAAAAATGAATCATCTCTTGGTGGTAACACTACAGTGAAACAGACCAACGCCCTGTGCGTAGTAGAGGTTAATGGTACACATTGACGTGCAGGACTGTAGACCAGCCCATAGAGTGGCGAAGGGACCAATCACTGCCACAGGGAAATAAAAGGGATATTGCACACAAATCAGACATAGGTAACCCTGTGAAGCCTGTGCACAATCCAAATAATTTATTTCTGAGTGTCTTGACCCTTTAATTTCCAAACTCTGCCCTGCCCTGTCTAATTGGCTTGCCTGTGGTTCACATGCATGCACACACACACACACACTCACGCACACATCCTTTACTGTGACTAGATCCTCCATGTCTGGAGTTGAGTTAGTTTACATAATATATACAAAAGTCTCTATACAGACTCATTTTAGCATACAGTGAGATTAGCATTGTTTTTAATCTAATCATGCAGGACTACAGCAAGAGGCAGGGGCAACTGAGGTGGAAAGCAGTGATGTGGCAAGGTGCGCTAGTCAGAAAAAAAGTCCCAGTGTACTGGCCATCAGTCCCATTCTGTGTACCCTTCAGCTGTACAGAATTACATTATTTACAAGTATTGCAGGGAACGCCACTCTCAGTGACTACATTTTCCTGCAGAATAACCACATAAAACACACAAATCAGGCAACCTTACATTGGGGAATGTGTTAGGTGGAGATGATGGTGTCTAAGACAAGGCCAAGGGGATAAAATATAGAAGTGTCATTACGTAATGGTTTTATTGTACAGTAGTAATGAGAAAAAATGGCAGCCCACCTTGCCACAATGATTGGAGCATAAATGCTTTTGTAAGGAATTGGGAGACCAGCAGCCAGCCAGTATGCATGTTACAGGCGATGCAAGTCTAAGCATTTGGTCATTTAGTTTGGATGCCATATACAAGATATTTGGGGTAATATAAGCAAAGCAACTAGAAGATCATTAACATTTATCTCAGCTCATTTACTTCAGTTTAAATACCACGGCTGTTTTTGAATGACAATGCACAGGCTTTAGATTTTAGATTCTTTGTTTCCATAACTCATGTTTCTGTTCTTAATATATTAATTTTGATCTTTGCTCTTTTTTTGTGTATTTTCAGTTGGTCATTTCGATTGGGTTCTTCACCTTCGGAAGAACATGGGGTTGCGCAGGCAGGCGGCTAGTCACCTGCAACACCCCAGGGGTCCTGCAGAGGTCTCCAGGCTGCTGTCAGTGTCTGAGGCCAGGGTCTGATCGGTGGACATGGAGGAGATGTCGTTGATGGAGGAGGAGGGAGGGAGGCTCTCGCTGCTGTTCACGGCTGCACCTGTGCTAAGGGAATCAACAGCAGCAGGGGGTTACAATGTAAAAGAGTCCTGTTAAAGACAGGAGCAAAAATACATCCAGAACAGGTATTTTGTGAGACAAATGTTAAATATAGCTGAAATTGTTCTGTGAAATCAACACATTAACAACATCAACAGTAGCTGTGGGGAACCACAATTACAGTGTGTCTACAATGAAACAAAGGTAATTAAGGTTTGGGTCCACTGGGTTCCACGGGAAATGATGTTAAAAGCTACAGTGATTCAGCAATCATTAAATATGCTTTTGTTGTAATCTTTTACATTCCCAGTAAGAGGGGATGCTTGGTTATCCATTTCAGTATAAACTCATACATTGTTGAGGTTTATTATTATATATGGTTATGTCATTTTCTCAGTCTTTTTTAAATAACAATCCAATTTTCTCATATTGATTTTGTTATGAAATCATAGATGGAGGCAGCCGGCAGTAAACTTTTTGAGATTTCATTATAGAAGTTCTAAAAGAAGAAGAGTTAATTCATTCTACAAGCCTTGGACTAGCAGGCAAGGTTGTTAATCTCCATTTTCAAAAATAAGGGTGAGAAGGTGCCAACGAAACATGCAGCTCAACCTCCCAGAGTTTGGATACCACTTTCATTAAATCTTCAGTGAGTGAGTTCTGCTCTCTATGATTACTTTATGAACAAATCAATCAAATGTAATTCTCCCACTGGAGTCGAAAGAATAAAGCTTGATTAAAAAGGATAAGGAAGAGAATGTAAGGGTATTCCATATATGAAGACACTGCTAAAAAAAAACTACTTTCAAGAGGACATGTACACAGAGGCACACAAATCACAAATCTGCAGTTTGTGTCTATTTCCTAGTGGGACGTAATTGGTTAATGGAGACTTGTGGGCACTTCAGCTGACCCAAAAGATCACAGGCAACAAATCAGGATTAATGGCTGGCATCAATTCTAGCAATCACTGCACTTGTTGGTTTACTTATAGTAAATGCATCTGAAATATTTCTTTAATATATATTTATACTCCGCCATGCAGGGGGAGCATAAGTCTCAATAGTGACGTCAGCTTAAGCCACATTAGTGATTACTAACATGATTATTTAAATGGAATGGACAAAAGCTATGATATGGGATGTATGCTGTGTGCTGCTTTGAAACTGCTAATAAGGTTTAATAAAGTCTCTGTCTTGCACTGCACAGAAACCTTTAGTACCCAGTGAATTATTTTGATATTTTGCGAGTTAAGAACTGCTCATTTGAAATATAATATAAATATGGTAATAACACTGTAGATACTAAAGTATACAGTTTGGAACAAGGTATTAGATTTAGCCTATTACAATGTTGGAACTACAAGCCCTGGAAGCAATAAAAAATGTAACAGTGATAATATATAGTTTCCAAAATCTCCAGTACACCCTTCAAGCAGATTCAGTAACACCAGAGAGGGTCATTCTGATTCTGAGGTATCGTTTTTGCTCTCAGCTCTTCTGTCTTCCTGCTGCAGTAAACACTGCCGTCTGCAGCTCCTGCACTGCACTGCACTGCACTGCGTCTGCTACATGCAGCATCAGATATTAGGCCATCTGCTTAATTGCAAGTAGATGAAAAGAAGAAGAAAGATGGAGGTCATGGATTTGTGAGAAACAGAGGAAAGACAAATTGTTTATGTTCTATTTCCCATTGTGCTATGTGCCTATTATTTATGTATGTGGTGACTGTGGCGCAGTACGTAGGGCAGTCAGCCAGTAGTCTACAAACCCCAGGGTTGGTGTTGTTTTTGGGTCAGCTGGGCAAGTCAGAGGGCCTATGAGCTTTCTACAAGAAGAAGATGTCTATACAGTGGTTTGGCCATAAAGAGAGACCATTATATTTCAGATGCATTCATTTTTCCTCACTTATATGTGGTACATGATTCTGTTGGCTGGCAGATGCTGATGTCTCTGCAGGAGCATCTGTTCAGTATGTGCTTCAAATCTTCAAAATTAACCTTAATTAGCTGTTGTTTGTTTTTCAATGGAGAACAGCTATAGCTTTGACCCAAACAGTAAGCTTTTTTCTTTAACTGTCTCTGATTACACTTGGGTGTGGGCGGCCTAGTCAGATTGTAAACATGACTCCATACTGCCTCCTTGAGGCAAACTATGACAACAGCACTTAGTGCAGAGGTCCTTTTCAGAAAATAATGGTATAAAATGCCTGCTGCCGCTGAACACTAAAATTTTCTGTGATGGGCCCCAAAGAACCCAAACCTTATGTCATGATATGTTTACATATATACACATACACAATCATAAAACATTCTCTACACTTTGAAGTAGCAATATTAGCAGTTATTAAAGTAATTAGCAGTCCTACAATGTAATTCAACAAATACACTTGGCACAAAATAACACCACTGAACTACAACATTTAACTTGAGATGCAAGAGACAAAGACACATGATCAACAGTACAATGGGTTTCTCTATTTACAAAGGGTAAATCCAGTAAGGTTATATTAAATTCACTTACAGAGCGATTAGGGTTATGCACTGAGAGTACCTGAAGGTGAAGGTTGTCCCTTCACAACGCCATTCTTCGTTCTCTCCTCAAAATTCATCACCTCTTTGTAGATTAGTTCTGCCAAGGAGCAAAATTCAGAGAGAAAAGCATTAAGATGCACAAAGTGGTACAAAGAAACACAGTGGTGACAATGCTAATAAAAATAAATAAAATGCACACATGTCACGAGATTACAAAAAGGTTTTATGTTTTAATGTTTCTCACCTTTCCATTCATCAATGGAGTGTTCTCTTTCATCCAGCTGCTTGTCGTAGATCTGAGGTGGAGGCTGAAGTAGAGAGAGCACAACTATTTTACTAACAGTTTAGCTTACTACCCAGACACCAAGATTTATTTCACATGAAATTCATATGGTCAATAGCATTAAAATCTCCAGGTGGAATATTCATACATTTTCACTGGTTTATGTAACAATGCCATTGTTGTTGATGACACTGTTGATAAAATTAATAAAAATATGAGCATGAAAAAATATCTGACCATGAGAAACACATTTGACTGTTAGATAACATGACATATTAACATGTAATGTGTCTACACAAAGACATGCTGAAGTAGCACATGTGGCTTATGGTGAAAAGATAAAATGTATAAAAATGAAGGAAAATAAGCAGTCACACTATATATTAATCTAAATCACATAAATTGGTGATTTATTTACATAAATCAGAGACAGTATGATAAGAACTTGTGTGGAGAGTTATCCAGCTAAAGTGTCACTGTCATTTCAATCTGGGACACAAATACATTGTCTGTCATCCATTCAACCCTTCTTATCACTCATTCGTAGTGATCCTGCCCCAAACTGACAACATAATCCTCCTCTGTCTTTGTCACTGCATATGACAGGACCACCTATAAAACTCTCTGCGATGACCTTAGAGGGACAGTTACAGATACAGCATTCAGCAGCAGGAGCAGAACAGTGAAAGGGTTGCCTCAGACAAGAATTAAGCAAAATTATGTTTGGTTGTTGTGGAGCTATCGTGTCTCAAATTAGCAGGAGGATGATTTATGTGCAGCTTTTCTGAATCGTCACAAACATAAAGAAGCTGCACCCCTTATCTGCAGCTGTGTACTCTACAGTGAGGCCTCTTCATGGCAGGAATGATGTTGTGATATGAGGCCTTATACAGATTGTTCTACTCTCTGGAATGTATAAACCTATGTATACCATAACCTTATCATTTCAGATCAGTGGCACACTTGGAGTCAAGTGTGCCATTGTAAGTCAAGGACCAATAGAGCAATTTTCTTTGATGTAGGGCGGTTGTTATTTACCATGGATATTTGGATGAGATCTCTGGCCTTCATCAGCATGAGATGACATCAGAGAAGGGGAAAACAGCAGAAAATGTGTTGAAATGCCATTCACAGCCATAGTAAATACATACCACAACAGCTCTAACAACAGTATCATCATTAAAACCATCACCAGTATCAACAACTAGATAACCTGGACAAGTGAACAGTTAATAAATCATTCATAAACACAATGAAGGTGTGTGTAAAATACTACTATCAACTGACAGGATAAAATTGTAAACCTGAAATTCATTAGATGCTCATGCTCTCATTAGTGTATTGCTGTAAGTAGAAGTGGTATCGGTACACTTTCATCAAGCTGCAGATGGCTTTTTTCCCAGTCTCACTGTCACCTCATACTAATGAGGCACTGATGAAGAAGTAGACTTCACCAAGTAAACCAGAAACACCACCACTCTTACAGTACAAAACAAAGTAATGCACTAAGTTGTTGTTTGCTGTCGTAGCAGCAAAAATTCACTAGCAACATCTCAGTTTTGTCTTACTAAAGCTAAAAATATATTTAAGTTCAGAAATTATACATAATAAATAAAACCATAAGTGAGAGAAAAATGAAAATGAGATGTGAACCAAAGATTTAAAGCATAACTGTAAATGCACTGAGCCAGCATTTATCATTATATATATTACTGAACACTCTGCAGATAAAAACTGATATGTGTGGTATAAAGCATTATCGCTAAATAAAATGAGGCGAGTCATCATCATTATTTCTTATAAGACAATGCAAACACAAAGTGAGAATCAGTAAACAGTGTTGACCGATCAAAGACAGCAGGAGAGGACTGAGCTTGGTAGAGTAATCAATGCACAGTTCTGCCAAAGGCCTACTCACCGCCTCCACCTCAGCTGGATCATACCACACGTTGATGTAGGGGTGCTGTAAGGCCTCATCCACTGATATCCGTTTAGCAGGATCAATGATCAGCATCTTAGACAGCAGATCTCTGGCCTGGCTCGCTGTGGTTGCAAAAAAAGAAAAAAAAGAACAACAACAACATCTGGTTAATTTTCTGAGGCATGAAAGTATTTCTCTATAATAATATGAAAGAGGGAATTTGAAACACAGCAGAGCAGAAATGGAGGAGGAGAGAGAACAAACAAAGAGAAATGGCAGGGATTAAAGAGAATAATAAACAACAACAGCTTGTGAAAGGAAACCAGACCTTCACAGCAACCCTGTCACATGTGGATTAACAAATAGACCAAATACTTTTGTAAGAAAGCTAGGAGATTATTTTTGTCCCTATTTGAATTTTGTGAGCAAAAATGTCCAACATTCGCTAGTTCCAGCTGCTTATTTTACTGTTTGGTTTTAGGGAACTGTTCAGTTCTTCATTTTATAGACCAAATTATTAATTCATCAATAACACATGAATCAGTAATGAAAATGTTATGTTGCAGACACAATACAGACAATTCTACACTTTACCATGCAGACACAAAAAGTGTCACCAGACACTAAGTTGGTCAGTCTCTCTAGCCTCAGATCTTTATGGGCAGATCTGAAATCGAGAACCTTCAAACCACACAGCATCGCTCTCCTACACACGCTGACCTTCACTATAAATAGCTCTACAGCACCGGAGGACTGAAGAAACTGAACAGAGACCAGAGATCTCAGAAGACAGATGAGCCAGGCACACGTCTGCAGTTTTCCTCAGCCTCAACATGTCAATAACGAGAGAATGGTAAATCTGTAAAATGACTCCTCTATCTCTGTCCTCCTACCATTCCTGACTCCTACTCTCTATCCTCCAGACTGTCCTCACCTCCTACAGTTCAAAATAATGAAAGCTACATTCACTGTGACTTACTTTTTACCTGTCATAGTACAAAACATACAAAACAGCAGAACTTCAACCCAGTCTCACACCTTCCCACTCTCTCTCCCTGGTTGCATTTCCTTTAACACTGTCACTCTAGCAGTGAGCAGCCAGAATACAAAAGTGATTCATGAGAATTTTACCAGACGGGCTTTGAAGTAAGAGCAGAGCTGTATCCCATTGGAGGGAATTTCCACTTTTTAAAAATACTGGAAAGAGAATTTGCACATAAAAGGAGAAAAGAAGTGATGTCTTGGTTAACTTTGTGCATATGAAATAGACAGAATTCACTAAGGCTCACAGTAGGGTGCAACAAAATACATTTTAGTGAAAATATTTCAGTTTAATGTGGAGCCCAAGGGCAACATGTGAAATATAGCTAAGTTTCCTGAGATCAGGGATTCACCAGTCAGTACGTCAACACTGGCTGTAATTTATAGTTACATAAAATTTATTGAAAAATGTAATGGACATATATAATATTTCAATTTACAGCAGTCGTCAAGGATTAAATTGCATCTTCTGAATGCTCAGTCATGTGTGGTGGGTTGTTTTGTTCTGCCAAAACACATGTACGTGAAAGGGCTGCCTTAACGTTTCACATCATCTCAAACAATGCAATTTGGTTATTTAACTCAACTAAATGTTACCTTTATTACATTTTGTATTCTAAATGTAGAGGGGTAGGGACTGAATTCAGTACCAACTTTCTTGCATGCTGAGAGGTCTAATAGCGGTTTAGTTTTTTTATCAACACATTCAACTCATCATTTTAAGTTACAAGACTTCAAGTCATAACAACACTTATTTATAACTTCTGACAATAAAAATTTCAAATTGAATTAGTTTGACAATATAAAACCTGTACATTTACATAATGAAAAATTAAAAAATATTAGCTGACTCAATAAAATTCCTGAATGATAATTTACAGTCCAGACTTGCAAAGGCTTCAATTCCAAAGCATTTAATGAAATAAAAGATACATAGACAGGTTCAGACAGGTCAGGTTCTCACCTTTGAGTTTGTTGTGCTCAGAGTCAGCAGGGAAAAGGCAGTCAGGGAAGAGCTTGGGAAAGGTGAGGCCTGCATACTTTGGTCGATTCTCGACATAGTTCCTTACTGTAGGCTGAAGCTTCTTCATAAACTCCGGTGAGGGTGTGCCCAGCTGCTCAATCACTTTGTTCCACTGGTCGATATCTGGTGTGGTGGGTGAGGATTAAGGGAAACACACAGGGAATATGCAGCATCCTGTCATCCTGTCTGCTTCAGTGTCCTTCCAGCTACTACTCCCACACAAAACGATTTGTTTTTAGGACTAATCAAAAAACAACAATCTTCTAATTTCCTCATTCTCATGAAAATAGAGATTGTGCGACGAAACGCAATGCAGAACGGGACCAAGGACGCAGACAAGTGGCCTGCTATAAAGCATGGTCACAAAGTTCACACATTACTTAAGTTATTTCTTATCTCAGAAGAACTGTGCCCCCTCCACACGCACAAAAACATCCATTAAATGAAAGGCTTAAGTCACATTAAATAAAGATTATGAGGCTCAATATATTATATATCCCCCCGGCACTCTGTCAATAACTGATGAAAACCTGTTAGTTTTATTTATTTATTATTAGAATTTATATTAACACATCTTTTGGAAGTGTTTTTAAGCACCTCTCTTTATTTTCTTCCATCCTTGTATTATTATTGTTTTTCTCAAGAACTGCCTCCATTATGGGGGAAATTACTCTTTTTTGGCCTTCTGGATCAAAAATCTATTTAAAGTGATTAAAATATAGTGAAAATACTTGAAAACTTTATATATTTGAACCAAAAAGACAGAATCAGGTCATAGCTGTCATCGACAGAGCTGTTCACGGATACACTGACAACAACATGAGTTTTTGGTGAACAAGAGACATGTAGCATGTACATATAGGAGAGAGTGGGGTGATTTGTGCCAGCGGGGAAGTTGTGCCACCCCCTGTTTCTAGGGATCCATAGAAGAAATTAGTCATGTGACCACACATTTTTAGATAGCCACTTTACTCATCCTGCAAAGAAGAGAGCCTCATTGCATGAACAATAAGCACATTTAAGTTCAAAAAACTGTTTTTTGCCTTTCAAAGTAAAATTTCTATGATCAAGGTTTTTTGATTGCT
>JAUBNQ010000004.1:6430023-6441471 GCA_032353495.1 Ctenopoma kingsleyae | reverse complement strand
GCAAAGCTCTGAGGTTTTTGCTGTGAAGAAGCGTCTAATGGGTCAATTTGGTTTAAATGTAAATGTGCCAATTTTCTGGAGGTAAGAAGGAAAAAAGCTTTAAAAGATAGTGACAATGGGAGTGAGAGGCTGCAGCTCTCGCGCCCACAATGACTCTGGTTTTAAGGGTTTTCCAGGTAATGAAGCTCCCAATGTGCAAATGATCGTGACGCTGAATAAAATATGTGTTAAGGTTGACATTAAAAACAATAGAAAAAGGATTCTTAGTGGCCAAGAGAGAATGCGAGTGTTGTCATAAAAAACTCAAATGTGTCCAAATGCTGTATCATTCAGTTCCACCACTTCTCTAATAATGCCACAGTAAAAGCTTTAGTCTCTAGACTCAAAGGGAGCAGGACAGATTTAAAAAAAGAGATATGGGGCACAAAGGCATGAGATTTCTGTTTTGACCTATTTAGGCCGAACCTTTTACTTTAGACAGTGCACTGTCACAGCACAAAGTGATGGTGGACATTTCTACTGTCCACATTTCAGCACTGGGTGAGCTGCATTTTTATGAACCATTGTTTAATGTGCGCAGTTAAATAATGATCAAGACCAGAACTATAATTATTCCACTCCTCGGTTTTCATGAAAGACTGACAGTAAAGAAGAGAAGAACAGCAAGACAATGAGTGGACTGAATGATAAATTATAAGTGAGAAATAATGCACAGGGAAGTGGAAGGTTATGAAGGTTTTAAATGAAGGAAGATTATGAAGAGATGAGGTTGTAGATGTGATCCCTCAAACCACTACAGTAATGTCATCACCACATTAACCAGAACAATATTTGCTATTAATCTAACATGTCAACACTGAATCAGCCCCACCAGCCACCTAGCTGCATCTGTTCCGCTCTAATCTTTGGCAATCTGTGTACTTTAGATATCAGACCTCTCACATGGTAAAAATGTTTGTCTTTCAGCAGTTTGCACTGTAATAATTCAAACACCACCCGGATCATTTCTGAATGTGGTATCAGGCTGTGTGGGTAAACAGTTATATGCTACATTCACATACAGTAACTCTGTACACTGGTTTGCATTGTGTTTTTCTGTTTATTTTGCCATATAATCTAATCAAGCAACAAAACAACAATATGTAATGTATCATATTGTTATTAAATTAAATGTTCTCTCATGGCATTTTCATAGCTGACAGGCCTTTGAATGCCAGAGGGACAAGATGGGTTTCTAATTAAAACTAAATAAAAGATTAAAGTCATAAATATAAATGTAAGACAATGAGCCAAACTGCATGTCTTTGGATTGTGGGAGGAAGCCGGAGTACCAGGAGCAAACCCATGCAAGCACAGGGAGAACATGCAAATGTCACACAGAAAGGCACACGCACAAACCACCACACCACTCCATGTCAGAAATCAACTAACATGTTGTGTAAACATTTAAATATCAGGCACATTTTTTGTTTCCCATTTTGAGTTTCACATTTACTGGACCTTTATGCTTTTAAGTAGGCTAGTAACTGAAGAAGGTTTACCCCTGGGCTGTCACATTTGGAAAATTCACAAAGCTACACAATATTTGTATGATTATCAGGAAGCATTAGTCACAAGATGCAATGAAAATTACAAATCAAATTGCACTACAGCAATTTCTTCTCTCTCTCACTCTCTCTCTCTCTATCTCTCTCTCTCTCTCTGACGACAGCAAGCAAAACAAAGCTGATTCTGTTTGTTTGTTCAACCCTCTGACCAGATTCTGCTGAGAGTGGTCATGGTAGAAATGCTGCTCTGGTTGTAGCTACACTCAGCACTATTCCTTAAAATACCCATATATCATTCTGACTGCAATATGTCTCATCAGTACAAGACAGTGGCAGGTGATAGGTGGAAAAAGGAAAAATAAAGAAAACTAGAAGCTTGACCTTTTCTACTTTGGCTTATTCTAAGTGTGTGGGAAGGGAAAATGCATATTTCCAAACCTATTAAAGTATATTAATACGCACTTCAGTGAATAATAAGCCCAATACATTTCCAATAAGGACAATATAACTACTCAAACCTGATAGTTTATGTTGTTGTTAACCACATTTCAGCTGTGCATGTGCCTTACTCTGCTGTGAAACTGTTAATCTTGTCAGTGTTGTTTTATGTCATCAGTTAAAATGCAGCGAGTTGGCATCAGTACTAAAATAATGTGTTTTTGATACCTTACCTTGAACAATATACTACACTTTTTGCAATAAAGTATTCTTTTCATGTAACAAAAGACACACTTTGGTTGGTGCACTACTCTGGTTTCCATTTACTGAAAAGTAAACTATAATTACTGCACTGCAGTTGCCTGCCTCCACTAACCAGTGACATTGCATGTCTGTCCATACTCACAAGTTTATTCATGAGTCCAAGTGGTTTGTTTGTGCCAGATGTAATTAAATTCATTCCAGGAATTTCTGAGATATAGCATTGATGAGGATGGGACATACATGAGGTCACAGTGACCTTGACCTTTGGCCTTTCTCCACTAATATCTAATCAGTTCATCCTTGACCCCAAGTGACTATTTGTACCAAATGTGAAGAAATTCCCTCAAGGATTTCCTGAGACGTCAAGAACAAGGATTGCATGAACATGAGATGACTGTGACCTTGACCTTTGGCCACCAAAATCTAAACAGTTCATCAGAGTCCAAGTGGACAGTTGTGGCAAATTTGAAGAAATTCCCTCAAAGCATTCCTGACATATGAGTTCACAAGGACTGGATGAAGGTGAGGTCACTATAACCTTGACCTTTGACTTTTGGCTACTAAAAACCAATTAATGCGGCCACAAGTATAGTCTGCAAGAAATGGAGGAACATGAAGTCAGTGTGACTTTGACCTTTGGCAACAAAAATCTAATCAGTTCATCATTCCAAGTCCAAGTGGACATTTGTGTGCACACACACAATTCCTCCAGCCAGTGTAGAGGCATAATAAATTTAAAGGCTACTGTACTGGCACTTCGTATATTGTGTGAATTGATCTTCAGTAAAACAAAGAACAAAATCAGGTGAAGAAATTACTATAAAACAACTGGACCCATGACCATTAACACTGAGTATTCAAAAGGTTTTCCTTCCTGTGTAGTACTCTTGAGGCTTTATTTCTCAATAGTGTTGCATAGTGTTGCATCAGAGTTTAGAGAGCAACTTTGATTCTGCAGTTTGTACAGCACACAAGTTCTGGACTCTTTGAACTATAGATTGTGTAAAATTCTCCATTAGTATCAGTCAGTACGATGGTAGCGGCAGTGCCATAACCCTTCCGTGGAATTGCCTCTTAATGTCTAATAATATATTTTGAATTTACCAACCTGTGATCACAAATTTCAACCAGTTAAGAAAGCTCTCAGATCCAGTGCCAGATATATTTAATGTAAGACCAAAGTCCCCATATGCAGAAACATAGACACATACACAAATCTATACCACAATTACAAAAGACTCAGTCTGCGCTCTGATAAGACAACTGTTATTAAGAGAAAACTAAAAAAACTCAAGAATGAAACTACAAAGAAAAATGGTGTGAAACAAAGAGCAAGTAAGTTTTCATTATCTTCCATTGGCTAATATCCAGCAAACCATTACTCTCTCTCTCTACTGCTGGCCTTGATGACGCTGAATTGTGCTGATGTGTGTGCATGTGTACTCTGCAGTTGTAGTCCTTGTTATTTGGATCCTGAGCATTCTGTTACATCCACTCCCCTGTGCACAACAATGCCTCAGACAACCCAGTGATTACTCTGCATACTTTGCAGGCAAAGTCCCATTGTCTGGCAGTTGATCTTAATACAATATTATTACTCAGAATCAAGTGTACATTAGTTTTACTGTTTAATTTGCTAGTGCAAAGATGCATATCATCTCACCAGGACTGAGAACCATTATTGTAGAAAAATCACTGGTGATTGTTGCCTGAGTAAAGATGGACATGTACACAGGAATTGGGCTGAAACGATTCCTCAAATTATTTGAATAATTCGATTTTAAAAAATGATAGAGGCATTTTTTCTAGAATCTAGGCTTCTTTTACTTCATATAACTCGCGTTAAACAGCATGTTCCATTTGTGTTTCACATGGACTGTTATAATTGACATGCATTCAAAGGAGGCATCTAGTCTACCAAACCAAAGAAGAAGTAGATGAAGAAGAAGAAGGGTGCGCAATTTGCATAAAAGGCAGAAAATGTCTAAAGTGTGGGAACATTTTACGTTGGTTAAGGAGGACAACGTGGTACAGTGTACACACTGTAAAACCGACCTGGCGTACCATAACAGTACTTCGTCAATGCTCCAAAGCATCCGCATGTTAACTGCAGTTCACCAAGCGGAGCTTCTGCAAGGAAACGTAAAAGTTGATGCTAGCTGATATAATATTGCTAAATAAATAAATAGAAAAATCAGAAATAACAGCCAATTGTTGGTCATTTAATCAGGCCTTTCATGTTACATAATGCACTATCAATATTGTTTAAAACGCAAAAGTACATTTTATCTGATTACTTGATTAATCGATGAAAAAATCAACAGAATACTCGATTCCAAAAATATTCGATAGGTGCAACCCTACACAAGATATAACCCAACTGCAAATCTATCTGTCTATCTGATCTATCTCAGGATGGGAAGAAAATATCCCACATAAAGAAGAGTATTGTTGTTGTACCTCAGAAAAAGTATTTAAAGCATTTAAGAAAATAAGATATTTTATATGTTGCATATGCCATGTGTATGCAGCATACAGTGGGTAGAAGGACACTGATATTGCACTAAAAAAGACTGAAAACAAAACCTTGAAATTACAATATATACAATATATAAAATATGTAACTAAATATATTGCACCAAATAACACTCCTATAAAAGCTCTACTTTCCATATAAGGTATGGCAGGTAAAGAACATTAACATTTCATTTCATTTTGTTTTCTCAAACAGCATAACAGCATCAATCATCTATTCTATTCAAAACCCCAAAACATGCATTCAGTGGTTAATTACTGTGTTATTAACAACATTGTAATTAATAATATTAATTAATAGGTTTGGAAGTGTTCAAGTAAATGATACTTCTTAGTGAGCATATATAAATATCAGACAATCTAAAGGGAATGCAGCCCTTATTAATGTTATGTGTTACACCCATGCTTTTCCAGCTATGAAATATCAAAATGTCAGATGTGATAAAAGGTCTGTGGTGTGTGCTGGCTCACTGGCATAAAATGGAATCATTAATGTTATTACTTATACCTTATGTATAGGCTTCTGTGAAGACTAAAATGTCTCTCATAAAATAAACATTTGTTAGTAATGAAGCAGAACACATCCTCGTCTCCTGATGAGATAAATAAATGAGGAAGGAAAACACCTCATCACTGCCCCTTGAGGATGATTACAAATTTCCGTTGACAATGTCACATTACATTACACTAAAGTCAAGATAACTGTAAGTAAATATAAAAGCTAAAAGTGTGGCAGTTGTCTATCATATTCAGAACGTTTTCTGTTATATTTTTACATAATGAAGCCCTATATCTATGCCTGATTAACCAAACTGAATCAACTACAGCATGACTACATAAATATTTTACTATTCCAGGTACTATGCTAGCCAACAAAGCTGTGTAAGCAGAAATATCACGACAACATTACATATGAACTGGTAAGCAAACAGTAACTACAATAATGTTTAGTCTAGTTATAATATCTGATATGAAATGCTTACAACAATTTTTTTTTAAGCTGTGGCAACACAGGTATATGGGGAGGTTTTTCATGCTACACATTATTATAGAAGGACTCAATATGAGGTATTTCTCATATGTCATCAGAGCCCCCATTCATTACTAGGCAGAGAAGTGCAGCCAGAGGACATTTCATGCCAATATCTACTGAAATTTTCTCTTGACTGAAAGGTCAAAGTAATTTTGTAGAAAGTATTTTGCATGGCTCACTGGAGGAAAAAATGCATGCTTTGACTCATTCTAAATAATAACGTGTGGTAAAAATGACGCTGTAGGTGTGTGTGTAACAGACAACACTGAGGTTCATCTTTGTGCAGTAGTTAAGTCCATTTAACTGCTCTTCTTTTAGTGTATATTTTACAGGCTGATTCTGACCTACTCTGGCCCACAGTACAGTGGTTCTAAGTTAACCCTCACTGTATTCCTAGTTCAGTGTAGCCACATAGAATTGAAGCTGACTTACAGACAATATCTTCTGTCTAATAGGTTGTTTATTATTATGCTGTTTCCTGTTGCAGCGAGTTCTGCTTCCTCTCTTCTCAACACTATTCTCCCCTGTGTCATTCTTATGCTTACAGGCTTATACACATTTTGTGAATGTCACAGAAAGCGCAACACAACCAATAAACATATCCATGTATTTCTTCATTCCTCTCTCCATCCTCTAACACTGAGCCTGTATTCTCTCTTTCCTGTCTCTCTTTTGTCCCTCCCCTGCTCCCACCATTCTTGATCCCAGGCTCCCAGCCTAGCTGCAACCATCCTCCCCTCCCCCTCCTTTGGAGCTCCATTGTGAGAGCTTGGTTCAGCAGCCTCAGTCTCTCCTGCAGTATGCAGCCTCGCCGTTACTGTGCAGCCCGAGCCAAACGCAGCACAGCCTCCCATTTGGGCTCAGGGGAGGGGAAGGGAAGCACTTCAAACTGCAGGCCCAGCCAGGAAAACAAGACAGTGCTGACTCCTGAGCTCATCTACAGGCTGTGAGAATCTTAATGTTCACCAGCATCTATTGAAATGCTTCTTTAAAACTGTAAATACACAAATCCTCTTCTGTCTCTCTCCTCATCTGCTGTCTTCCTTACAGTTCTCACTGACATCCCTTGATTCACTTTAAGTAAATACCAGACATGTTCACTGAAAAGCTGTTTACATTGTAATTTTTGGATGCATGGAACCACATACAGTTTTGGGAGGTCTATGAACATAATGAACTGATTTACAGCTTTTCACATTTACAGACTGCAGTAATCTATTGTAATCACTGTACCTTTTGTAAAACAACCTCCTGGATACTCTTAGCACATAAGACAAAAACTATATGTGACATTATACTTCAGTAGATTCTTAAATAGACCAATCTGACAAAATATTCATATATTTTATAAAATTTTATGGCACCCTGTACTTGATGTATTCACATTTTCATATCCCCTTATGCCTCCTATGTGTGTGTGCCTTTACCAATACAAATACCAACCTTTAATGAGAATGGATTAAGAAAAATTTTGGTGATATAAGGCATGTTTTCTACTTTCACTATAATCCTTTGATGGCCTTGGAGTAGCAGAAATGTCTCACTCTTAAATCTCTCTACAGATGTGCTGTGAGGGGTTTGGGACTGAATCTATCACAGCTTGAAATATTGCACTCAGCTATCTGTAAAGCAAGTAAAAGCTGCATATTTGTCAAATCATATCCAATTATGTAAAAGTGCATCTCACTCTGCAGGCACATTTTTCTGTTTGTCTGTAGTTGTAAGCAATGCTGCAGCCTGGGGGAATACACATTCAAGTGGTAAGAATTTAATTTTATTTGTAAGAAAATAGTAAAGTCATACTGAAGAAGATTCTAGCATCACTGAGCATGATAAGAAAAAATTTTCATTTCTTTAAAGCGGCCAGACAATACACCAACTCCAATATATACAACAATATTAAGATAAAGACAAGCACATAAAGCTCTGAGTACAAACATATGAAAACTGTGACACTGTTTCTTCTGGTACATCTGTGTTGCGATGATTATATGAACCAAAAGGTACAAATATGATAAAGAGAAACACACTCCAGCTCATGCAAAAACATCAGCAACTTATATTTAAGCTGTATCTTCCCTCTGTCGCTCATTTCTGTCTAACTGTAGTGACGTATCTTCATCTGAAGTGATGTCTGTGTGAGTCTCATTATACACAATTTCTCTTATGCCATTGTCCATGTTCTTTTTTTTTTTTACCTTGTTCAGTTACATACCATGACACGTCCACGGAGCTGCCATAACTACAGATTGTTAAGGCACAGCAGGGAACAATACTAAGCTGGGGTCATCGGGTGATGATAGACTATATCAGTGTTCCTCAGTAATCTTTTCTCTTCTAATGACAATTTTGACCTTCCATATAATTCTGCCATAAGTACAATGACAGAATATCCCCCAAAATGTTGAAAGAAGATTGTAATTAATTGTCAGCTAGGATTGTTTTGAAGTCTGCACTTCTCACATTCATCCCCTATAAACCTTCAGGCCACTTGTGTTTGGTCGTGCACCTTTCCTCTAAAAATTATATTTCTATGACAGTTCATGTTATGATTGTTTCCAAACTCTCTTAAGTCTTTAAAAAAGTTTAAATGACGATGCTGGTTTGTTTTGTCAAAATCTTTCAACCCTATAAATTTACAAAATATTGTGTTTATTCACTTCAGTCGAGTTAGCCCAGTTACCCCATCAGTTTCCAGAACGTGTCATTCCTATTATTCTCTTCCTATCATTGTAAACTGAATATCACTGGTTTATGGACGGTTGGTTGGACATTTGACGCTGTCACCTTTGACTGATAAGAGCATTTTTCACCATTTTGTGTAATAGACCAAACAATAATCAGCAGATTAATCAATTAGTTGCAGCCTTAGCTCTCATTTAGCTTTAGCTTTCATTAATCATGCCTGCAATACTCCCATTATCTCATCCTACATCGCTTTATTTTATTACATAACAAAGGATTAGTATACTGATGCTCCAAAGTCTGCAAAACAAATTGGATTTAAAATGTAGGCATCTTCTACAGGAAGCTAACAGTAGTTTGCTGGTAGCTATTTCCATTGCTGATCCTCCATTGAATAAACAAGCTGCCTACCTAAAAATCTATAACAGTGATTATCAGTTTGTACAGACACAGAGCAGCAGTTTTGCTATGCTAAAGCTACTTTTGTTATTCACCAAAAAATACAGTATTTAAATATTGTGTCAGACACATGATTTGCACAAAGCTAATGATGAGAAGGATAAAGAGATGTGTGATGAACATATTTATCTATTAAAAGAGAGATGTCACTCTCTTTAGCCACTATAGAAAAGGCATAAAAAGCTTTGTTTAATTGTTAAGCGTATTCCCAGCAGCACTTTCACAAGCATAGAAGCCAGCTCATGAATAATTCAGCACCCAAGGTCACAGTGCTAAAACCTCTCTTATTCTGTCCTGAACATGGAGAGTTTGTTGTGACACCACAGCACAGCATCGCACCAGAAATTAGTCCATGACTGTCGGCATGCACCAAACAAGAGAAACTTTTCATTTTAAAATATAAATAAATCCAGTCAGCTGGGCTCACAAATATCTGAAAGCTCAATGTAATGCTTTAATGCAGCTCTGTACATTTGTACCTGTGCACACAGCATATTAGGCAAGGCGGGTTTACTGCAGAAGGATGCCCATAATAAAGCAGATTTTGAGAAATTACCCATCTCTGTAGCTTTAATCCAATATGTCCAGCATATTCAGCCCACATTAGGGTGAAAAACAACCCATCCCCTCTGCATTGTTTCAAATTCGTTTCTAATGACAAAGCCTCCACAAATTACTTAAACTTTCCCTAAATGTACACCACAAACACTTACTGTACCAGTGTCAAAACCACCGCTGAGAAAAAAATGTCCTTATTAATCAATACATCACCATTAATTCAGACTGTTTGTCTGAGAACAGGCTATCTACTTTTCAGCACTTATGATGGATCTGGTCTCATATCCCTGGTGAAGTAGTGGTGATCTGCATAATGCACAAGGTGCGCAGCTGACTTCTGAGGGGGAGGAGGGACAAACTCTGCATGTAGGCCTACATTATGTAGCCTGTGTGAGGCTTGTGTTTTGAAGAGCGTCATTCATCCATCATCCATTTGCACCACTCCCAATCCAAAATGCATAATATTCTTCACAGCAGTAGCCCTGAGACCAGTCAGTCACATGTGGGCATGGTTCAATTAAATGAACGCATGATTAAACAGTAGAGATTTTAAAGTGAAAATGTTATATAACAAAGAAAAGTAGCTTGGATATCAGCCTATTTTGTGACGTTATTGTCGATGTCCATTTAGAGACAAAGTGATTAAGCCTATTGCAGGCTGTCTGACTGGATGGAGAGACTATAACGCCATAATGAAATCCCCGCACTCTGCTGGTCGCTGCTGGTTGCTATAGAACAACATCCGCGGTGGTGAATGTATCAAGATGGGGCTGATTTTTTTTTTTTTTTTTTTATCTCTGTCCCTTTCCCACCGTGGCATCGCTAGTGGACTTCATTAACCTTCCTTTGCAATCAATATTCATCACTCCACCCTCCAGGCAGCTGAGCTCCAAGCATCGCATCCACATTAAACAAACCCACCCGGCCTTACCATTCCGTGCCAGCTGATGACGAGCCCAGTCCGGTGGCAGTCCTTTTCAAAACATCCCGACGGGAAACATTGCGGCTACCATGGCTGAAGATTTAATTTTAAACGTTCGTAAAGGAAAAAAATAAAGGTTGAGAAGACAAAAACAGAGATGAGGAAAGAAAAAAAAAAGCAGTGGTGGAAGAAACTGAGGTTTGCTGATGCTGAATCACTCTCCCCCAGCTCACCACCTTGCAACCATTGTGCTGCAAGATGCTGGCTGTACCATTGTGGACCTACCAGTGCAGAGAGAGAGAGAGAGAGAGAGGGAGGGAGGGAAGAGTACGGGGGAATAGGGAAATATGTTGCCATAGCAACCGAACAGGAGCACGTCTGACGTCAAAGCCCGAGCTAAGGCTGACTCTCTGGCTGGGAGGGGTGCGTAGTGTAGGAGCATCTCTCCCTCTCTCTATGATCCCATCCTGTACTGTCCCGCTCAATGAGAACATGGAGCCCGGCGTTTATCTGCCCACGTCTTACACCTCTCATCATCGACTCACTTAGTCTATCAGACGGCACGTCAAGGACAAATAACAGGAGGGAAAAAAAGGCAAAGCAGTGCAGTTTTATTCAAACAGCACACTTCATTACGAGCAAACTCAGTGCACATAGAAATCAGCATCATGTGCAGAGAAATTTCAAAAAGGACACTAGATGCACCACGTACATTTTTTGTCACCTTCACCTTATGTTAATCTTTCATTGTCATATTGTTTTCATCAGACAAGATCTAACACAAAACAAAGGCAACATGAGAATAACAAATATTTTTTTACATGACTTGGTTCAACAAGGCTCGTGTAGCTATGTGTGTATACAGAATCCAAAATAAAACTAATTTTCAAAGCTACAGTGTCTGATTCAACAGATTTTTGTTCAGTTTTTAAGGAGGGGAATTTGACAAGCTCTGTTTTGCTCTCCACCAACTCTGGCTGTTTCTCTTGCTAAATGTTTGTCTTTCT
>JAUBNQ010000004.1:6391621-6414998 GCA_032353495.1 Ctenopoma kingsleyae | reverse complement strand
ATGCTGGCCCTGGTTGTCAGAGTATTTATTACTTACATCCTCACTTTCTGAGTTTGTGGGTAAGAACTGAAAGTACACATGGAACATCACACTCCAACCTCAAATCGGATTTAATTCAGGAAAATATGACCAAATCTTCCCAGTGGTTTCTGAGAGAACTCAGGCATTTTTCCAGGCCATGGAAAGGAGAGCAGAGCACAAACATGGCTGCCGTCCCGATTATGTAAGCACGGCATGGCATTGATTACAGATGCATATTTTGGAGTCACCAGTGAAGCTGCTGGTCTGCTGTTTGTATCAGTGCTTTGTTTCCCTGGTTGAGCAGCAGCCAGCCCTAGGGAAAGTACATGCAAAGAGTATTACTCAGTTCTTAAGTGTCTTTCTTGTTAAGGAGCGGCTCACTGCCTCTCTATAATCCAGCGTTTAGAATCTTGTTCCCTATTGCTAAGTTGTAATTGCTGCTAATGAAACTAATTTGTGTTATTCGTGTCTTTTTATGTCATTTATTCATTGCTGATCCATATGACAGCAACCCCACACTGGTATCAGCTGAAAAACTTGTGGCCACTGTAGACTTCATAAGACCTCCTGTTGAGTTTTTTTTCCCCCTTCATTTCTTGCTCGATCTAGTTCTAGTGTGCTTCCCCAAGTTCCTGGAAGACAGCCTGTCTGTCTTTGATGTGTTTCCCTGTTAAGACCAAGCATATGCTTTTTAGATTAAACCACCACATGCAGCATTTTTACGAACTTAGTGCCTCCCTTTGCTCTCTCATTTCTGCATCTCTTCCTCTTGTTTTTGTCCTTGTTCATGCACATGTTTGCCTTCTGTTTCTCTCTAAAACAAGAGCTGTCACTGGCAGAGTTTATTTACTGTATACCTTGTCTGCAAAGGTAGAATTGAAATATATGGGCAGTGATTGAGGGTTGGACGGCTGTTGCAGTATGTTCTACTGTAAGATTTTTAAATAACTGGGACAATTAGCTACTGCACGCAACTGAAACTGTGCAAAATATTGTTGTAATTTTAAAAAATTAATTAAATACAATTTAATTTGAATGTAAGGAGTAAGATTTTTTTTCTGAAATAAGGCACTTGACACCAGAAGAAAGCATTCATAAACATGCAGTTGTGGTGCTGCACAAGACTACAGCAGTGTCCAGCTTGTCACTTAATAATATATTACATACTGTACCTTTTATAATGACTGACTGGGGAATCTGAGGACATACTGTATGTCTACCCTGTTATTCATTACTATAGTGGGACCACGAAAGGCCTGCTGCAGCTTAGTGAGGCCAAACCAGGGTATCAGCGAAAGAGTCTACAGAGACATCAGCATGTTAAGATCTAGATGCCAGACTGAACAGACACTTAATGAATGAAGTGTACTTTATTTATTCAAATCAGTGTCCTTGTTAATCCTTCTTCTCATCATAAATACCTGCAGGTATTTCTTTAATATTTCTGTACTGGGATGTGAAAAATGAATAAGACAGTAAGACGTGCTAATTGTTTTCTTTCTGAATATGTAAGTATAGCATAAGTATAAGTAGTTGTACATTTCTAGTATCATAAAGATATGGTTTGTTATTTTGTGTTTTAAATCTTTCATTTGCAGTGTCGGCTTGTGGTTTAATAAAACCTGGGTTCTCTTCTGTTCTCAGGGAGGAGTGCTGCCCCTAGGGTTTTGGAGCGCTACAGAGCCAGGACTCAGGAACAGACATCTCTTAATCGGGGTCTCAGTCGTTCCATGGGGTCCCTGCCTATCCAGGACCTGTTGAAGGGGGATGAAGGAGCAGACCTCCAGTATTCCCTGCCTAACTATCACCCCAACTCTGAATCGCAGAATGAACACTATCCCAAACATCCCTCAGTCCTCCTGGAGCAGTCTTATCCCTATCTGCACCCTCTGCACCCCCAGCAAAAAGGCCGACCTGTGGAACTAGACCGGAGGTCTCTACCCTTCCACAGTAGAGACCTGGTCCCTAGTCAGGCCAGGAAGAGTTGGGCTTCCTCTGTTGACTTGGCTTGTATTGACCCAGAGGCTCTTCGTTTTGGAGCACTGGAGGATGCACGAAGGGGCAGCAGTGCTTTAAGTACCCACTCTATAGGCAGACGCCAGTCGCCCTTGCAGGCTTCTAGGGAGAGGGATTCTCACTTCTCTGAGTTTGGGGGGCTGAAGAGCAGGAAGCCTCACCATCACTCAGCCCTGTCTGTTGGCTCGGGCGTTCCTGGTGTCTATGACAGAATAAGAGAGAAACAGAGAAAACTTCAGGTGCTAAGGCAAGCAGTAGATGGTGAGTATACCTTTTAAGTATAGTATACTTTTTTTAATACCAGTTGTTCAGATATAGAGGAGCAGTTGTTTTTTTTTAGTTCAAATACTCACATAAATGTGTTTTTAACTTTTGATTTGAGTCATCTTTATACTCCTGCCTGTCAGATGTTAAGCCCTTCCCCCTACATCTTTACAAGGCCTGAATTTGAAAATTTGTGTTCTATAGTTTCTGTTACTTGGCAGTCTGACATTCCTAATCCTACATCATGCTGTAATTGGACAGGCGTGATGGATAAATAATGAGGATTTGAATTACTCTTTCAAGCTTTTCTTTACGCAACCATCTCTACAACTAAAAGCAGCACTATTAGTGACTGCCTGAAGAGAAGAGACAGCCTGAAAATACACAAGCTTTTAAGAGTTTTGTCTACTGAGGTCAAACAACATAGTCTTACCTTTCATTTTTTCTTTTATGAAAGACTTTTGGCTTTTCTTTCAACATTGTCTTTCACATTTTTTTGCTGATAAAAAATAACCTTATTATTAAAGCATGATAAGATTAAGAAGTAATTTTCTATGTGCCCATGAGTCTTGATGATCTTCACCTTTAAGCAGATGGAGAAAATCATAGCTGTTTGGACCTTTTCTCATAGAGAGGAGTTCACCATTAACAAAATAATTATCTTTACTGTCCGTCTTCTAGTGTGAGGTGTGACTCTTCTAATACGATTGATTTATTAAAAGTCTCTTTTGAAGTTAGAGGGTGTGTCACTGGTTGCATTAGACAAACAATTTCAATGACGTGTCGGAGACAAATAATTATTATTTTCACCTACCATGTGCTCTAAAAACCACACTCGGCTTGTTCTTCTTGCCACGGTTTTGTTCATATCTTTTATCTCTGGCTTTTTGTTTTTCCTCATTGCAACAGATTACACAACAATCACCAGGTCAGTTCATCACCCTAATATTGCATGATACTGGCTTTTTGGTGACACCTCAGAGCTTGGTCATGTGTCATTATTGCGTAATGTGTGGCGCAGGTACTTTGTCAGAACATGTATTGCGTGAGCTGCCACATTAGTTAACATGCTATGTTATCTTTTGGGTGTACCACAGCTCTGTTCTGGTAAATCCCAAAGACAGAGAGACAAAGAACATTCACATGCTGCAGTTTTGTCTTTAAGATATATGAAAAAATGGTCAAATGAATTTATTGGACAATAAACTGGGTGAAAAGACTTCAGGGATGGTTGAGTTGTTCTGAGAGGTGAAAAAGTGACAGAGATGGGATGACTTGAGTAGACAGATATCCAGACTAGTTACGGGTTGTGTGTCCATCTCTAACAACCATGTGGGATGGGAGGTGGGTGCTGGCTTGAATGAAGTATCATTGGTGGTGGCTGGGCAGCAGTGTTTAGACATTATGCATGACTCACTGGTACAGAGGTTTCCAAATGGCTGATTCTAATTATAGATCAGTTTAATTCTAGCCTGCCGCTAACTGTCACACATGCTATAAAGCAAAGTCCCTCACTCTCTTTTTTTGTTGTTGTCGTTTTTCCACAGCTGTAAACACACAAATAGAGGCCCACATAGAAGAATATTTAATAATCATACAAACACCTACGGTATTCACAGACAGAAAATACAGGCTTTGTATAATCACAAGCTTAGAACGAGTACACACGACACAATTGTTTAACACCTAAACAGTCAGACCCAAGAGCTTTACGTTCTCTCCCTGGAGCTTACTGAATTCTTAGTAAAGTCTCCATAGGCAGGCTAGTTTTATGCAGTATGTCACGTGACTGTATAGGTCTGCCGGCCACCTGGGAACAGTGGAGGAGCAGGAAGGATGAAGAATTTCATATAAACCACTGTTTTCTTCAGTTTTGTGCTCCTACTGTTCTTCCGTACTCCCCACTCTCTGACTGCCTGGCCTCCCCACTTTACTGGCAGCTATTGTAATGGTGACTGAGAGACTGCCGAACAGCATTCTTTTTCGTCAACTGTGGCTTTTTATGCCTGACAAGTTCTGCCTTCATTTTTCTTCCCCCCTCTTTACATTTTCGTGATAGTAATCATTGTGTTATTTCATATGATGGTATGTAGAGAGAGGAACTAATCTTCAGTTGGTAGTCCCTGTTTGTTAGGCTGCATATGCACACAGAGAATATTGAAAGGTTTATTGTGCGTTTTGTGTCATTAGCTTCCAATTATTATTATTGATTTATGATTGCTTGACACCATGCTGACACAAACAAATGTTTACTCCCATCAACACTGACAGAGAATATGACTATGAAGGCTTAGCCAGAATATTTTTGTATTTCGTCCCAGAGCTATTTTACTACAGCATGAATGGGGCCCTACGTGAGCACAGAGCATTTGTGGAGCCTTGTGGATGTGTTACTTGGCAGAGACCTCCTCCTTTCTTTCTTTTTCTCTTACCTTTTTCTGTTCTTTTCTGCAGGAAAGTGATGGCGCAGCAGTGATCAATGATCTCAGGTTTCACCCAGTTATAAAGTGTTTCTTTCTTTTTTTGTGTGTGTGTAAAGTATGTTGACTTGAAGGAAAATGTATTACATGAACGTAACTCAGCATTGTGTGTGCATGCCTGCGTGTGCATGGGCATGTTTATACCTTGTCCCCTTTGTCTTACCCACAGTCCCCTCCCTTTTCTTTTTGGTGCCAAGGTGCTTCAATCAGTATAAACTTTCCTTGCAGACCTAAAGGCTATAATTGGAGTCATGCGTAGCGGATGAGGGAATTCCTAACATTATTTGACTTTTCCGGCTATTTGGCAACAGGTCATTTGTTCCTGGGCTGAGACGATACATTACACTGGAGATGGAAGTGTTTGCAAAAGTACAACCCTCAAATTTTCATAGTTATATTACAGTTTGGTTTGTTGATACCAAAGGAAACATTAGGGCATTTTAGCATTTTTATAAAACGCTTTTGCCCCTTAGGCTTATGTATGGTTCCAATATCATCTTTACATTATACATGCTGTCTAAAACAATAACTATAAAACCTCACATTATGCAATATATCTTTTGTCTACATTATCTGAATAATGTAATGAGTACATTATAGATATAGACCTAGCTCATTGAAGATGTTTGTGCTAGCAGAAGGCTTATGCATTAGTGTCAGTTGTGAGGAACAAAGGAGGTGTGCGAAAAATAAACGGGCGTGGGAGAGAAAATGAAAAGATAAGGTAAACGGAGGAGCAGGAGTCAGTCCAGGTTGCGTTAATTGGTCCCTCGATAGTCTTACAGTTAAAAAATGCACAGAATTTTTCTGCAAGTGTCTGTGTGACTTCATTACTGAGAAAAGACATGATGGAACTGAAGAGGAAGTCATTTGAAGCTATGAGTGAGCCCCTGGTCTTTCTACTCGTTAAGCTTCACTTAGGGTATTTAATGACTAGAAAAACAGCCTGACAATGAGCAAATTCCTCCTCTATCTTTTTTTCATTGTGTTTTCTTGTACTTATGTACTTGTTGCATGCTTGTTACTTACCGATTGTACTCCCTTAAGTTGGAAGGAAGGAATTCGGAGAATCAACTCTATTCTTTTAATCCTTTGTCTACATCTGTTTTATGATGTTTTGTGTGTTGTGGGAGACAAACAGCAACAGTCAGTGGAGAGGAGCAGGAGCTATGCACTATATCTTTACCTGAATCACTTTCTAACTCTTTTACTCTCTCGTTCACATAGAGAAACATTCACATTATCAGCCAGATCTCACTTTTAATCTCGATAATTAGCCGTGACCCTCTCCGTGAATCCTTTGCTTTGAGGTGCAGTGAGTTTTTTGAGGTTATATATACAAGCCTGTACCCAGATTTAAATTACCCCATCACTGTCATTCATTACAGTTTCTTACAGGGGTTGCATTTTTCTATTGGTTGTGCCCTCAGACAAATTAGAAGGTCTAAATGTTGTTTTTTATTCAAATAATTCTGACACTTGTGGGTGTTCTTGTGACAGAAATAGACATCATTCACCTTCTGTCTCCAACTTCATCAGAACTGTACAGATAGCAGTTTACCAACCAGTGTAGCACAGGTGATTATGCACTTGCGTGGGCATCTGTGCATGTATGCAATGGATCAATATGAGTGTTTTGGCAGTTTTACAAGTCTTACTTGCACGAGTGAAGCTATGGTGATAAATTGCTGTGAATTATTACATACAAGAGGCTGCTCCTCTTGGGACCTTCTAACACCGATGACACCATGTGAAAGGAACTCATGAGTCACTAACCAGTAGAAGACAGGAAGCTATTTTGGGTGACCGTTTGACCAGTCCTCCTCCTTCTCAGTACCATTGTAATTGTTGCTGGGCCTTAATGTGTTTTGCATCTGATGTTTATGTAAGAGGTTCATCATTACAAAGAATAGTCTGTTACACTGTGAAACCTTTCTGAACTAAAATACCTGAGCAATGACTGAAGAATGCCATTTATTCAAACTATGCAGCAGATACTGAGGAGCAGGATTTTCAAGTTCTTTTTCAAGGTACAGAAACGCATGACACATTAGGTTCAGTTTCAGAGAGCTTGGAGTATTGTTTATGTTATTTCCCACGTTGCCACAGTTTATGAAGCACTGATTTGAGAAAAGTAAATAACTGTTGCAAGCTGGTCTGTACTCACTGTGGTTCACCCAGTCAATCCAGACAAAAGATAAGGCACTCAGTAAAACTGTCCAACCTGACAGGAGGCATGCCTGATTACACTTGAGCTGAAGTTACTTTTCAGTGTAGTTACAAATGTGTTTCATTAGTGTTTACCAATAGCATGACTAATACCTGCTTTGTGTGTCTCTTTTAACTGGTTTAGGGTTGCCAAACCTGAGACACAAGTAGTAGTTTAAGGAAGTTTTGGAAAGTAAATGAAAACAGGTGCTTGTGTGAGGAACCTGCCCAAGTCTAATATGAAAGTGATACAACTTATTATAAAGTTTTGTGTTGATTCTTAAAAATAAGCAGTTTTATCCTAACATACCTCTCAAACAAACAGTCAAGTCCATATGACCATTTCAAGTGGTCTACTGTGCATGTACATTACATTTGATCCTTTTTCTCATTTCATTGTTCTTGTATTACTACATGGTTATTACATCATATTGAAAGATCGGCTGATATCTTCCCTCAGATCCAGTCCACACCCACCAGAGGTACCACAGTGATTACAGTTCATCCAGCGAAAGCCCATCAGTGACCTCCTCAGATCCAGACTACAGACAAGGTAAAAGAAGCCTCTGAGCAATCCTTTACCATCACCTTTTTCATTGAGACTCTCTGGCCATTTCATTAGGTACACCTGTACAATCTGATGCAATCCAATACAGCAGCTTTAACATGAACTCTGTTTTACAAAGTTAGAATCGCTCAGTTTTTGACGACAATTCTACCATATGTTTATTATTGATATCATAGTGGGTGGAGGAGTCGTACTGAAGTGCTATCAGTGTTTCCACTTTATGTTGCATGGTTATAGTTTAAATACGACTATGTAAACATTAGGCTACAGTAGACCCAGAGTGCTGTATTTGTCACACCTAAATGATTCAGATCATCAAACAGATTTTAATATTACACAACCTAAGGAAATACAAAGTGCAGTTTAGAGGAAAAAAAGTTGCCCAAACCTGCCTGGCCCTATGTGAAAAAGTAATTGCCCCCCTCCGCCGCCTAAATCATGAATCACCTGTGATTAACCACATTTTTTGGAAAGGTGAGTTCAATTCAACTTGCCACGCCCAAATCACTCAGATAGAAGCTGACAAAGTGAAGCTAAAAGATCTTAAAAAGCAGCACATCATGCTGCAATCTAAAGAAATTCATGAACAGATGGGAAACAAAGGAAATGACACGTATCAGTCTGGAAAGGGTTACACACCATTTCTAAGGGTTTGGGGCTCCAGCAAACCATGGTGAGAGCCATTATCCACAAGTGGAGAAAACTTGGAACAGCAGTGAACCTTCCCAGGAATGGCTGGCCTTCCTAAATTATTCCAAGAGCACAGCATTTGAAGAAGTGCAAGAAGTTGAACTTTTTGAAAGGTGTGCATCCTGTTACATCTTGTGTAAAACTAACACAGCATTTCTTAAATGCCAACAACCAACAGGACCTGGATGAGTTGCCATAATTGATAGAAGCGTAAATTCTGTGGCCTAGTCAAAGTCCAAACATAAATCCGATTGAAATGCTGTGCATGAGCTTAAAAAGGTGGTTCATGCTTGAAAACCCTCCAGTGTGGCTGAATTAAAACCATTCTGCAAAGAAGAGTTAGACAAAAGTCTTCCACAGCTATGTGAAAGACTCATTACCAGAAATTGCAAACACCTAATGGCAGTTGTTACCACAAAGGATAGCAAATCCAGTTATTAGGTTTACGGGGCAATTACTTTGTGACATAGGGCCAGGCAGGTTTGGACACTTTTTTTTCTTCCTTCCTCCTCATCATTTAAAAACAGAATTTTGTAATTTTTGTAATATTAAAATTAATTGGCAAATATGCAAAAAATAAAAAAAAGATCAGGATCGGGACAAATTCTTTTATTGTATGATATAATAAATAAATTTTATTCTGATCTGATTATCGCATGCTGTGACTAATTAATAATGAATTTATTTAAAATTGTCAGTGCAGTAGGAAAGGGAAAACTTCAAAAACAAATGTATTTAAGCTGACCTAACAACCTTATTCCATCACCATGTGTATGAAAGTTTGACACTGAGCTCAGACAGCTGTGAAGAGTTTACATACGAGTGGAAGAGGTGCCAGTTTTGTTTAAAAAAAGGCTAAAATATATTAAACATGTTCCAGAAAGAAAGGCTGAAAATATTTCAACTGAAATGTGCAGTAAGTCCTAATTTTTCCTAACTTATAAGACATGGGAAAGGTCTTAATGTACTAGATGAGGCAATGTTTGGCTGAGTGTGTGTCTGACACATACTGTTACCGTAATGCAGTGGTGATGTTTTTATGTGCAGTTTCAGTACAGAACAGCAGAGATTTAGTTTCTAGCACAAATATAACCTGATTTTATTATTCTGTAACTGCTCCACCTCCTTCAACACATGTTCATGCATGTGCAGTGTGTTTCTGGAAGGGTGTGTTTGATTGGGTACACGTGGGAAAACACAATTTACTCCTTTGTGTTGGTGCACGCAACTTATACTCGCCTCTCTCTTGCAGCTAAGAAACCAAGTGAAGTGAGGAGATACAGCTCCCAGCTGGCACTTTCATCTGAACATGATGCCCTGTCGCTTACAAATCACAACAGACACAGGTGATGCACACAAATGTATACAACTGACTATTTAGCTAACAAGTATCAGTGTTGTTTCAGTCAGATTTTTCACCTTGAAATTTGATAGAGGTTGATGAAACACTTTACTTGAACTAAGAAATGGAAATGGGTCAGGAATATGAGAGGACGTGACTTTACCAGGTATTTGCTTCTGGCTACACTGATGTGGTATTTGTAAAAGTGATGTAATTGTTTTGACAATTTGGGTGAATAATTTTATTCAGTACATTTTACCACCTGCTTTGCTGCACAGGAGTGTATCCATCTTGAGTGTATGTGATTGCTCAATTGCTGCCCCTCACTACACAGAGCAGGGAAGCCACCAGTGAGGCTGGTCTGGGCCACACAGAAATGGTGTAGCACAGCAGGGTCAGCCCCATGCTTCACTAGTGAGGTCATCTAATGTGACATCCACATTCAGCAATCTCTGTCTCTCTAATCTCTGGCATTACAGGACTGAACTCCCTGCTGTTGCAATGTTTGCTCATAGAAAAACCATGTCCCACAGCCCCGATGCCAGAGGAAAACAATTAACTAGTACTTGGTGTCCTTTGTTTGTAATGTGTGTAAACACATTTTGGTCGACATACCTGTACTTCAAACATATCACCCTCTTTTTGTTACTTTAAGACTTCTTCTTATCACAAAGGTCAATAAAAATATCTTTATTACTCTACAGAGACCATGTTACAGTTGTTTCTGATTATCCGCTGATAATCTCAGGCTGTTCCGACTGTCACCTTTTTCTTGTCTTCTTGCTGTAGGCAGTATGTGGGGGCTGATGAAGGTCTGGTTGGAGCCGAGCTGCTCCTCCAGAAGCAGGAGGACGAGGTCCATCGTCTTCAGGCACACCTGGCCAGCAGGCTGTCCAGGGCTAACCTCTATCCCACAGACGACCCCCTTGCTCCCTCTCACACGTCTGTGCTGGACCTTCGAGACCCCCTCTACACTTCTTCTGTACCACTCCGCAAACCCAAAGTTTGTGCACGTCATGACTTAACAGACATGTTTAGGATGTTCGAGGCTTTGAGGATTTTATTTGGGCTTTATGTTCCTTTACGTACATTCATTTTATTTAAATAAAAAACTTATTTCCTATGGAGCTGTAGACCACGTAAAACACACATGATACAGCCAACTCCAGAAGATGAGTAAAATGTATTATGTCAACACACACACACACACACACTGCAGTGGGAATTCCCTACATCCAGTGTCTGACTAACCATTGCCTGGAGCTTGTTTATACTGCAATATTTGATGATGGATGTGCAATTTTAATTCACAGGAGTCCTTTGGCAGCTATGCTGATGATGCTGTGTTCATTAGATGTTCTGTAAATGCAAACTGCTGACTGGAAAACATAATTTATGTTAACCTCCATGTGGTAATTACAAATTTGTGGGCTTGAGGATCATGTGGGATTTTTTAGGGGGTACAGACTGATTTATCCAGCTAACTATCACAAATTATGAAAATGCGGTAAACACAGCAACACTAACATTAGTACGGAACCTCAGATTACGTACATCTGTCAAATTCCTATTAGGTTAACTGTACTTGCGGTGAGGCATGTTTGCTGCAGTGTGTTTAAATTCTGAATTAATATGCAGATTAAACAGAATTATTTGAATTGAAGCAAAAGAATCCTGCTCTTCCACTTCTGCTGTGATGTGTTTACAGTAGAAATCCAATGAGGAAGTGTGTGTGTGCGCAACACTAAAAATCCAAACTTCACATGAGCTGTTGTCACTGAACTTTTATGATCACAGCAGTTATTAAAACAGTTGTGAACACACAGAATGAGAATGCAAGTGTTTTAAAAGTTTTTCAGAGACTATCATATACAGTTACAGAACTCACAAAAATGAGAAAACACTCTTTTGCTATAATTGCAAAAAGAAGACCCAGGTTGAAATGATCCTTAAGCATTTTGGTAAAGGTTCTCTCTATGACAATTTTTCATTATCTTTGTACCAATGGCAGAACTTCCACGGGCCTGAATTTGTGAAGATGGCCAGCGAACCCTGCGTTGCCTTATCTGTTCCCTCTTCAATAATGGTGAGGATGTAAATTTATGCCACTTTTGAGCCAGTATAGCCGTGGGTGTCATAGAAACTGCTTTATTTAATAAATGTAATCCATTATTCTCTTTTCTTTTTTTTTGCCCTTTCTGCCTACAAGAAGCGTGGAAAGGTGGAGGAAGTGCCGAGGAAGGTGGGTGTCGTGCTGCTGAATGGCCAAAAGCTGGAGCTCAGCTGTGACGCCAAGGCAGTGTGTAAAGATGTTCTTGACATGGTCGTTGCCCACATCGGACTTGTCGAGCACCATCTCTTTGGCCTAGCATATCTCAAAGGTATTGTGAGTTGAATCTGTATAACTCTGTGGTTAGACATGCTTGTGTGTGTGTGTGTGTGTGTGTGTGTGAGTTATGTGTAGAGGTTCAGTCGTGTGTTTGTGTTTGAGGCTGCATTTATTTTGTAAAGTAAAAGTACACATTAGGTAGAATGTCCCATTTCAGAATAATCTATATGATATAATTGTATAATGATTGTTGCAATAACATGGCATTTTAAAAACAGCCTAATGTATATTTATAATGTGAATAACTTTATATACTGCTGGGAAGCTTTGAATTTCTCTCCAGGGATCAGAAATATCTTTTGATGATACTGTAGTCAAATTCCAAAAAGTAACTAGTATCTACTGTTACTGAATAAATGTAGTGAAGGAGGAGATTTTTCCACTGAAATGTAGTGAAGTATGAAGTAGCAGAAAATGAAAATAGTAAAGTAGAAGTACCTATATAAAATCGTATTTAAGTATGGTAAATGTACTTATTTACTTTCCCCCACAGATTAGGTTACCTTAGCATAATTTCTAATAGTTAGTTTCATCTTTAATAGATATTGGTCTTTGAAAACGTGCTTTGTCGTATAAGAAAATATTCCAGGAATCTATGAGCAACACTGGATTCCTGGAATATTGTCTTATGCAAGAAAGCAGGTTTTTTATGTCTTACCCCAGCTCCTCTCCTCCTTACAAATCACAGAAAATGAGTTTTTCTTCGTCGATCCTGATGCCAAACTGTCCAAACTGGCCCCAGAAGGATGGAGGGAGGATTCAAAGAAAAAGAAATCTGATGTGCCTTTTAACCTATTCTTGCGCATTAAATTCTTCCTCGATGATGTTAACCTCATACAGTAAGTTGGTTACATTAGCTGAAAATCTTCTAGTAAGTATCTTTACAGTACATCCAGGAGTTAGTACATCAAGTTTAAGTGTGTTTTGTGTGAATAACAGGCATGCTATGACCAAGCATCAGTACTACCTACAGCTGAGGAAGGATATATTGGAAGAGAGGATGCGCTGTGACACAGAAAATGCCATGCTGCTGGCTTCACTGGCACTGCAAGCTGAATTTGGTGACTACCAACCTGAGGTATTGATTCTCTATAATACATCTTTACTCAAAATTCAGGTTTAAAAGAGTTGTAAATTATGTTTAAACAAATATTTTAGCTTGTATTGTTATACATTATATACGCTTAAGAAATGTTGTATCTAAAACATTTAATTATGTTTAATTTAAATGAGACAATGATTTTCAAGTAAATGTTGTGAATCTCCATTTGACAGCTTCATGGGAAGACCTATTTCAGACTGGAGCACTACCTGCCAGTATCTGTTATGGATAAGATCGACCAGACCACCATCAAGGAGGAGCTGCCGAAACTTCACAGTAACTACTATGGAGCGTCTGAATCAGAGGCAGAGTTTGAGTTCCTCAAGGTGCGCAAGAACAGAATTTACAAGAATCATGGTTTTGGACAGGTGTATCACATACTAAAATAGTTTCAGTTATTGCAAAACTTGGTATTTATCTTGTAGCTAAACTGTTTATTTTATGACAAACGTGATAAATGTTTCAAGTGCACAAGCAGTTGTTGCTTGAGAGTTTGTCTTGGCAGAATACGTAATACTTCTGAGCAAACTAAAGATTGCTACAAACAAATTAGGTTATGTCCTTCAACTGCATTTTATTGTCTTTGTATTTTTTACAGTTCTATTAAAGTGTATCGTCCACTAACACAGCTCTATTTGCTTCACGGCACCAAACAAAATCGAATAATTTTGTGTGTCACTGGTTTACTAACCCAGTGACAGACCTCCTTTTTCTGTTTTAATCTGTCTCAAAACACATTCACATCTATTCCATCTTTCTCAGTACTGTGGCTTTTTGGAAATTCAACACTCACTGTACTGGTTGTCTTATAGGTGTCCCAGAGGCTGACAGAGTACGGAGTCCATTTCCATCGGGTGCTTCCTGAAAAGAGGTCCCAGACCGGTATCATGCTCGGTGTCTACTCAAAGGGGGTGCTCATCTTTGAGGTTCTTAATGGAAATCGGACTCCGGTGCTAAGGTTCCCCTGGAGGGAGACAAAGAAGATTTCCTTTACAGTGTGTACTTCTCTTTTTATTGTCAGAAATACACAGTTCCACTCTAGAGTAAATGAAATATAGGTGGTCATCGCTTTCACTTAAATGTTTCACTTGTCATTCTGAAGAAAAAGAAGATTTGCCTGCAGAACACATCAGATGGGATTAAGCACGTGTTTCAGGCAGACAGCAAGACGTGTCAGTATCTGCTACAGCTGTGCTCTGATCAGCACAAGTTCCACTTACAGATGAAGGCCCGTCAAAACAACCAGGAGCTCCAGGACCTAGGTAGGAGAGACGTGAGCAGCAGTTAATCATAATATGACCTCAGGCTCAGACAGGTCGGAATATCTGTTCTTCTCAGCTGAACAGCAGAACTACCTGGTCTATGTCACAGCCCGTCTCAGCAGATTATTAACATTAAGTCAAGTAGATTTATAAGCTGTTTACTGCCAAATAGACTGGTCAGACCATTAACTATGATTATTAAGATAGAAATCACCACAAAATTAAGGTTTACTTGGAAGTGTAGAGGAGAATACCTGTCTAGACGTTAATTACTTCAGACTGCTGAGGACTGTTAATGACACAGATCAAGAGCTGTTGGAATTTCATTGCTTTACTTTTTTCAGTGGTGTTTCATACATTTGGTATGTCAATAAACAAATATCATTATTGTTATTATTAGCAATCAAGTAATTTTTGCATTTGCATGTTCTTCCTGGTAATCAGAGAACAGCCCCTTGAGCAGTTTGCAGTATCCCCTCGAACCGCGGAGTGGGGACTCCATGGAGAGACCTTTGAGCCTGGCCCCCAGCTTATCCACACGCTCCAACCCGGACCACCTGAAAAGGATCTCCTACTCGGAGGCGGCACTAAACAGGGCACCATCTGGCTCAATAATAGTCCAAGATGAGCTTCACTTTCCAGGTTTCAATCCAGCAGCCTCTACAGTCCTTTCCAATCCTAGGGTAATGAGCCGCTCCCACCACAACCTCACACAGATGCCAGAGTCTGCAGAGCACCGACTGGCAGAGGCATATCGAGGCCAGTCACAAACCAACCAAGTGACCGCCCGCTTCCAGCAACACCAGCGAGCCAGCTCAGACACAGACTCCCTGTCACACCAACAGGACAAGTGAGTTGAAAGAAATGAAAATTTGAGAGCAAACAAATGGGTTCCTAAATATACTAGTTTATAATAGTGATTTTAGATCAGTTCCAAGTAAAATCACAGCAGTGTAGTTGCAGACATTTTTTATTTTGGTATTTTATTACTTTCCCATCATTCAAACTGTTAAGACACCAGAATATATTTATGCATTTTTACTTTTTAACTAGTCATTCAGGACAGTTGGGTTTCTATGTAAGGACTTGTTACTGAGACTGCAGCTCTGCCTGACACTCCAGAGACACTACTCCACACAGAGAACTCTACCTCCAGCCTCTAATTAACTCTCTCGGGGTCTGTGTGTGTGGGTGCACATGCGCCTGTGTGTCTGTGTTTTGTGATTGTGCCACGCCAGTGTGTTCCCAATTTAATTGCCAACAAACATGTTTTTGTGCCATTTGCTCCCTCTCGTGTCAGGTTTACAGATGACGTGTTCTTTTAAATTGAGTAGGATTCTGTTCATAAAAATCTAATGGGTTTAAAAGTAAAAAAAAAAAAAAAAAAAAAAACAGAATGAAAAAAGTGTTTAGTCTAGCATGTTTTTTACATTCAGTCTCCTGGTCCTTTAACTTTGCTCTCCAGGGTACATCATCTTCACTTACTTTTACATTTACTTTCTCAGATCATTTGGCACAGTGTCCCACAGCAGCCCAGCATGGAGCCTTAACCAGTCCAAAAAAGAATCAGACACTTCTTCTATAGAAGATACTGGCCAAGCATATGTAGTGGGTAAGGTCATGAGGTCTACCTCTGTAGAATGATGGCATTGGTGGTGTAGAGGTATCTCCTTAAATAAATAGTAAGTCTGTGCTCATATAAATCTGAGTAACTCGTCATAACTTGTCACAATGTCTCTGTCCTCGTAGCTTTTTGCGGTGAGATAATAAGTTAGGCTTCAGCAAACTGCATTAACCCTTTTAATGCCTCAGAATTAACTGCTTTTCCAACGGTAGCAAAGCGAGTGTGTGTATCAAATGTATGATGTAGTTAAACAGTAAGCAGGAAAAGCATTTTGCATGAATGCACTGTTGGCTATAGTGACTGACTTCCCTCATAGTGACATAGTGATAACCTTCCTTGTGGCTGCTGTACATAATATGCTATTGTTCACATAAATAGGTCTCAAAGCCATACCTTGGCCTTGCTGACCTCTAGTGTTTTGTTTCAGGAGTAAGTATGCACAGCTCTTCTGGCCTGCCCTCAACCCCAGCCTCTGTTACTGGTAGGTATTGAAATTTACCCACACACATAGACACTAGGTGTCCATGATTTATATGCAGTATAATGTCAAGATGCAAGAAGTATCCTACTACTCTCCACAATAACTCAGTTCATGACATACTTCATCCTTCTAGTTGAACCATGTATGTTGACGGCCTAGTACAGATATGCAAATCAAACAGTTGTGGTTCCACCATTTAATGTCTTCATGCTTAGCTATGAACTCATAAACATGCTAAAGTAGGTGTCTATCAGCCACACTGCATTCCTTACTGGGCTGCTTAATATCCCATATGAAAAGAATTTACCATCATTAAACTATGTCAGAGCTAGTGTTATCTTTTTCAGTATATCCCAGCATAATAAGAAATGTCCTTTACATTTGTGCTGTTCAGATTCCTTGAAGAAAAAGCTCAATGCCTTACCATCTCCTGAGAGAGAAATCACAACTGTAACCCTGAAGAAAGATGTGAAATATGGCCTGGGTAAGAGCTGTTTCCTAAAATAACAACTCAATTTCATGCTGTTGCTGCTGCCACATCTCATCTGTCAGAGTTGATAAATAGTGTAACATACATGTAAGGCGGATGTTTTTTGTTTGACTGTGTGTATATAGTTTTTTGTTTACCCCTGCTTCTGTTCTCCAGGGTTCCAAGTTGTCAGAGGAGAGAACTCCGGTCGTACAGATCTCGGTACTATCATTAGCTCGATCACTCCTGGTGGTCCAGCTGATGTCAATGGCTGTCTCAAACCTGGTAGGCTCCTGTTTCGTTTTCTACCCATTTACTCCCAGATACAATGATGTATGGTGCCACACCTGGCTGTGTGTAATAGTTGTAATGTTGATGCAGGTGACCGGCTAATCTCTGTTAACGATGTAAACCTGGATGGACTCTCTCATGCCACCACTATTGATATTCTTCAGAATACCCCTGATGATGTCATTCTAGTGGTGTCACAGCCCAAAGAGAGGCTCTACAAAGGCAAGAGCAGGAGTCATTTTGTCATTTATATGTATCTCTTATTTCTATACAATACTGATATCACTGTTCTTATTCCTTCTTTTGACAGAATCTTCTTCAGGTTATGTTCCCTACCAGGCCAAGTCTTCACTGAAGTCACTTAACTCTACCCGCATACAAGAACAAGACGTTGATACCTCGTCAGAGGAGCATGCAGGGACAGTGAGCCCCAGCCCTCCTCCTCAAAGTGCTGGGCCACCGTCATCTGCCTCCTCTCCCACCAACCAGAACACCAGCCTCAGCTTTCAGGACTCCAGGACTAGCAATGTAGTTAGAATCAGCAAACCCCCTGCTAATGGAGTTCAGCAGTGCCTGGAAAGAGCTACAGCTGGTGCCACAGCTGCATCCATCGCCCAGCATCGCAGACCAGAACCTAATGTGGGTTTGGAACCTACGCCACCTGCTCTGCCTCCCAAAACTAGAAAAGCTCAAAAAGTGTCAGAAGCTCCCAAAGTTTCTGAACATTCGGACTGGGGGGATTCAGACATGGATGAGGAGACTTATTCCAGTAGTCAAGAAAAACTCAAGGTCAAAAAGGTGCGGCCTTCGTGTTCATGAATTCATTGGTGTAAATTGATTATTTGCTTTTATACATTGTCCTACATAGTATTTACCATAGGAGGTCTGTGAATCAAAAGTGTTTTTGTTTTTTTTTATTTTGGTGGACCAAATACAATTTAACAGGATATGAACATTTCTTCTTTTAACAAGCATTGCATTTTAGTTGTCAGATTCTTCGTACAACTAACTGCCTGTTGTATATAACCTTTGCCTATCATTGCATTTACATTGTCAATGAAAGGCAGTTTGTTATCTTTAAAATGCATGTTATTCTTTGAATGTATTATCTGCTTGTTTCTTCTCAGCATTATCTAATTCAGCTTCCCAACTCTTTCTTAATCCCTTTTTCTTTCTGCATGTTCCAGCTTGTTATAATTCAACTTAATGCCCTGTTCTCTGTTTGCAGGAAAACATCATGGAAAATTTAAATGGTAATGCCCCAGGGGTCAGTAGTCTCCGTCCAGGAGAACTATTTGACGTTGAGCTGTCCAAAAAAGACAGCAGCCTGGGCATAAGTGTCACGGTACTGTTCGGCAAGGTTTTCACCCTCTCTTTGTTTTGCCCCTTCTCCCCATCATCATCTTGTCACTCTTGTGTGTGTTTAAATGTTGCTTATTTGCTTTCCTAATCCTGTGTTTTTTATATCTGGAAGCCCTAACTGTTTTGCATGCTAACCTTGTTTTTAATCAATAAGGATTTTAAGAAAATAATAAAGTCACACAGTGTCTTTAGAACATCAGAGTACGGACCACAGTTTAAATGGGATTAATTAGAGAGCTTTGTTATGGCTGCCCTTCATGTTTGCATCTAACTCGAGTGTGATTTACTGGAGAGTCACTAACACGTTTTCAAAACCTTATTGATTAGCATGGGTTCATTTATACCTTTTGACACAGTATCACTCAATAACATTGTTTGACTGTGTGTCTGCAGACCAGGGTTACTGTTTAATATTTGTGTTCAGAATGAAAGTGACTAAGAGGTGTGTTGCATTAGTATAAAAACACTGAAATAATAATTCACCTTAACAATAAACCCATTATCATAACTAAATGGGCACTGAATAGACATTCATGTTGTCTCTGATCATTTAGATTTAACCCCATAATTAACTGTATTCAATAACACCACACTGGAGGATTTTTACAACTATATTACAGTTGTAGAATGATAAATGCTTTGATTAACTGTTGCATTAGGCAGCATTTTAACATTCAAGTACAAGTACAAATAAAATATAAGGATATTATCAGGACACAAGGCAAAAACTAGCTTTATGTTTCACAGGTTTGCTGAAAAAAAATGGTAAAACTATTATGGTAAATACACTTGAGTGAATTGAGTTTCACTACTAATGAAGCAGTTGATGATACCAACCTAAATCTGAGCTAGTTGTTGTGACATTAACTACACCCTGATCTATGGTAAGGTCCACAAACCCATGCACAAATATGCAACACAAAACTGGCTTAACTTCAGGCTTTCAAATGCTTCTGTCTGAAGTTTGATATTGTCTTTATAATAATTAACATAATGAAAAATTCTACTATTATACTCCTGCACCTTTATTAAAGACAAAGCAGTTATCATTTTGCAAATTAAAAGAACCCTCCACACATTCCATCAACTCCCAAACAAAATATTTGATTAACTGTTACTGTTATTTAGACTAAGACTTGTATTAATTCCTCAGGGGGGAGTCAACACAACTGTCCGGCATGGAGGAATATATGTCAAAGCCATCATACCAAAAGGGGCAGCTGAACTTGATGGAAGGATACAGAAAGGTACAGTAAGAGTTTAAAAACTGCTGTTACAATTGCATTTAAAAAATAAAGAGTGAGATTTTGTGTTCATCGTTATCTATTTAGATTCTTTGTGTCTTAACCTGTGTGTGTGTGTGTGTGTGTGTGTGTGTGTGTGTTTTTAGGTGATCGTGTGGTGGCTGTCAATGGGAAAAGCCTGGAGGGAGCCACTCATCAACAAGCAGTTGAGGCTCTCAGAGACACTGGCCAGGTGAGGGATGACATTTACCATGAGCACCCTGCTGACAAGCTGTTCAGTTGCCTCCAGCTGGCCACTAACACTAAATAAATCATTTCCTGTGCACTTCAGACTGTGCACTTGTTGTTGGAAAGGGGTCAACCTCCTACAGAAAGCGTCCATGCTCCCCTTACACCTCAGTGTACTCCACCATCTGCTGCCAACAACCAAGACCAGGCCAAGAGCAAAGAGCAGCTGCATGAGGTCAAAAAAAAGCCAGAGTACAGCTTTGTCACAGAAGGTGAGGCAACAGCATGATATACCATTAGGGAGTCACAAACACCAAAATATAAAGGCTACCCATTGACCCTAGTGTGTCATTAGGCTGTGACCCTGTTTTAGCTCAGCTTAGTTTTTATTTTGTCTTAATTAAAAGTCCATCCAGGCCTGTGTAAATGGCAACGATGATAGTAATGAAGGTAAACCTTAAAAATTATAGGCCCTATCAATAGGCCAGTGTTACATCATGATCCTTTGCTGACTCATGAAATAAAATACTGTTGATAACTTGATTTGATAGAAAATGATCAACTCTAGCTATAAATTGTACACAACCTACAGCATTGCACACCCACTTATTTACATGAATATTTTATTTTCATGTAAATAAGGGTTAATTTGTTTATTCCAAATTATTTTTTACTGAAACACCACAAGTGATTAAATATACAATAGAAAAAGGCTAATATTAGTAGGGATCATTGAACCATCCCTGTTTGTCTATAAGAAATCATGTATTTTCTGTGTTGCACAGACATGCAGTTATCTGGTATTATCCCATTCTCCCATTAGAATTACTGAATTTACACGACTACTAGATTTTGATTACAAAAGTAACCAATTGAATACACTGAGGTAAAACATTCAGGATATATGCATGATACAATTACTTTGTTTTGTTTTAAGTGTAAGTTTGAGAAAGGAAGGAAATGTGTGGACTACAAACCTCTTCTTAGTGCCGCGACACAGTCTATACCCTTTTATTTCACAGTACACATACAGTATTTATCTCAAGGAAAACACATCCACACCTCACCTGCTGCCAATCTGAGTTTCTAATGTACAGTATGTTTGTGTCCACAGATAATGTGTTCAACGTTTGTCTGCTAAAGAACACATCAGGACTGGGCTTCAGTTTCAGTCGTGAGGAGAACATTCCTGATGAACCCTCTGGCTCCAGCATGGTGCGCGTTAAAAAGTTGTTTCCTGGCCAGCCGGCTGCAGAGAGTGGAAGCATCAAAGTGGGCGACGTCATCCTGCGGGTCAATCAGACACCCCTCAAAGGGCTCTCACAACATGTACGTAAGATATTTCTCACTGCTGCATTGTGGCCAAATATCAGTGTATGTCATGTTGTTTGATATAATCTATTTGTAATGCGTCTCTTACTTTGTGTACATGTAGGAGGTGATATCAGCCTTGCGAGGAACAGGACAGGAAGTCAATTTGCTCCTCTGTAGACCTGAACACGGGGTTCTTCCTGAGATGGACACTTCCGTTTTGGTGAGTCAGTAAATGATACTTTCTCTCACTTCTGTACTCCCAGTATCATCAGTTGTTGAAAATGGAGTTTAACTAAATTTATGTCTCGCAAGACACCCATGTCCTCGCCCCGAAAGGAGCCAGTGACCCTAGCAGAGCCCAGCCTGAGCATAGGCAGGACAACCTCACCTCCAAGTACACAAGGTAAGAAGAGTCAGAGACCTGTGGAAGAGGCACTAGAGAGGCTGCTACTTAAAACCCCTGGCCGACACAACAGCTACAGTGACAGTACGGATGGTGATGAGGAGGTGGAAGAAGCCTTCAGCCCAAGTTCTCTGGAACAGAGCAGGCAAACTTGGGAGCGGAGTGTCTACCAGACTCCTAGCAGTAACCTAGGACGCTACAACAGCACCGATCAGCTGAACGACAGTATGAACTCGGCCTTCTACTCGCCAAACCTCTCGATGACAAGTTTAGACCTCAGCAACAGGTACGTGATTTAAGATTCAGACAATGGTTTTGCCATCAGTATATTTACTGATATCTTGTGTAACTTTGTATTTGTGGTTGTTTTGACAGACATCCTTCGTCTCCTGTGACAGCTGATCTGGAGTCATCCCCCCTGCCTATGGTGTCCTCACCAAGTCCAGATCCTCTACCTCCTCCACTGCCTCTGCCCTTAAACCTCACTGTATCTGGCAATGGACAGGACATACAGGAATTTGTCCCGGTAAGGAGTAAGGAGGATATAAATGTTTCCAAGAACTGGTTACACCAAAATGTGGACTAATTCAAATTTCTTTAACTGAGATTCTTCTCTGCTGTTAGGAAGCAGAGCTCAAGGTCTCCTTGAAGAAATCAGAAAAAGGCAGTCTGGGCTTCACCCTCACCAAAGGTAATGATCATGGTTGTTACATCCATGACATTGTCCAGAATCCAGCCAAAGGAGATGGAAGACTCAGGCCTGGGGACAGAATGATTATGGTACGAATTCGTCCCTTATCCCTTATTCTAGTCTCAGCCAAGATGTTGGTGGTGCATTCAATCTACCCACTATATTTTGTTCATATGTTAGTAAAGTTTATAGGTGATGGAGGTTAAATATTTCTTTTACTTTTGACTGAGCCAAGGCAGCTCTTTCCCTCTGCTTTCAGTCTTCACTAATCACTCTCTCCATATGTAGTCTCCAGATGTGACTGTTATTATTAGGGCTGGGCACGTTAATGCGTTAATTAGTTAACACTGATAATTAATTAACTCCCATAATTAATTTACCGCGCATAAACACAGTTTTATTATTATATATATTATTACGGAAACTGAATGGTAATTGGTATCTTCTCTTTGTAAGTCGCTTTGGATAAAAGCGTCTGCCAAGTAAAGTAAAGTACTTTTGGATTATTATTACATTTTGCCCGTAAGATTGTGATTAATTGCAGAAAAATTATACGATTAATCGCGGTTAAAAAGCGGTTAAAAATTTTATGTTTGTACCTTTAAATCCATAATCACTTTATCTTTATTTTCTATTCGCAGGTGAACAACACAGATGTGAGTAATATGGGCCACACTGAGGTTGTCAATCTTGTGCGTGCTGCCCCTCGCATGGTTGACTTAGTGGTAGGGAGGGTCCTGGAGGCTCCCAAACCACCCATTGAAGCCCACTTGTTGCCTGACATTTGTTTCAAGGGAAAGCAAGAACCACTAGGTAAGAAATGGCCCTCATTACAATATTGGATTGGATAGATATGGAAACCGAATGAGAATTGCTGGTGTCTTCTCCTTGTAAGTCGCTTTGGATAAAAGCGTCTGCTAAGTAAAGT
>JAUBNQ010000004.1:6353336-6384738 GCA_032353495.1 Ctenopoma kingsleyae | reverse complement strand
TCTCATGTCTCTCAGGTTTGCCACTGCTATTTGGAGCAACTGTCTACCTTTCCACAAGAGCTGTCAGAGTTATTACTGAGTCACCACACAGTCCTAGAGTCAGATTTAAGAATGGTAAGAAGATGTATCATTTAACAACACAGTAGCTGTCTGCTTAATCTCATTTTGGTATAGATCATAAGATAGGTCCATGTTGATATTTACAGAAATTAATCGTTACACAGTGCTGAAATGTTTTTGGTGTCTTCCCTGTCCTTGACAGACTTTCTGCAAGGCGCTGATTCTTATGAGGAATAAAGATCTGATCAACCCCACTGGCCTCCTGGAGCTCTTCTTTGAGTTGCTGCGATGTCATGACAAACTGCTTAGGAAGGTTAGAGCATGCAGACATGAAAAAGGCAACAACAGTAAATTTGTTTTTTCTTTGCCCAAGCTCCCATCTAAATATGGGGGAATATAATTTGTGTTTGTTTTTTAACATGTTGAAGTTGTTTCAAATAGAAGAGAGATTATTCTATAATTAATTGTGCCATTTTAGTTTCATTAATGTACTGACCATTTCTGTCTGCTTTACACAGTGTGAGTACACAGCAATGACTTATGGGCTTGGTTTTCTGGTGTTTCTATATCATAATCATATGTTTATATTAACTTTCTCATGTTGTGGCTCTTGAGTTGTTTCTCCATTTGCTTTCAGAATTAAACACTTGCTGTTCTCTCTCCGCAGACACTGTACACACACATTGTAACGGATATCAAAAACATCAACGCTAAGCACAAAAACAACAAGGTCAACACGGTAGGTACATGTACATGTGACTCATCTGTACTATACTGACTGAATACAGCAGCTTAAATTTGTTTTGTAATTTGTGTGTTACAGACATTACAGAACTTCATGTACACCATGCTGAGAGACAGTAATCCTATTGCAGCAAAGATCTCCTTAGATGTGATGGTGGAACTGTACAAAAGGAACGTATGGTAGGTGTCATATTTTATAGACTGAAATAAGATGTAGAGCTCTTCATTTAGAGGAAAATATTTTGAGCTGACATTTTTTGTGTTGTAGGAATGATGCCAAAACGGTTAATGTCATTACGACCACATGTTTCTCCAAGGTGACAAAGGTATGTTTTTTTTACAGTCCTGTTCTTTACCGATAATGGATAAATGGAAAAACTGTCCACATTTATCTGTGCCTCCTTGTCTTTAGATCCTTGTTGCAGGTCTCAAATTCTTCCTGGGCAAAGATGAAGATGAGAAAAACGAGAGTGATTCTGAATCAGAGGCAAGTACCAGAAATAAAGTGTTTAAAGATTTGTATTTGTATCCATCTAAAGGAGAATGATTTTAATGTAAAGTTGTACATGAATGAATGTACAGAATGAAATCGATTGGGTTTAGATTTGCTCTGCAGTTCTTGTTAATAATGATTCTTTTCTTCCAGACGGAGGGGCCATCAGCCAGAGATCTGATGGTGAGATACTCCACAGGCAAGAAAACGTCCAAGAACAAGAAGAAGTTGGAAAAGGCAATGAAAGTCCTCAAGGTACCATTGTTGTAACTGCTACAGTGGCATGGCTCATCCCCTTCTGTTTATTGTGTGTTTAAAAAAAAAATCAAGTTTATTGTTTTAATTCTGTGTTCTCTATGGGCAGAAAAACAAGAAAAAGAAGAAACCAGAAGTGTTCAATTTCTCTGCTATTCACCTAATTCATGATCCACAAGGTATATGGTCCTGTGTCCTCCACCACATCAGCTACAGTCAACTACAACTACTGCAGCACAACAAGTTTGTTGTTGAGTTGTTTCTACAGAATATTTACCCCTAAAATATTTTTTTTCCAGATTTCTCAGAGAAACTCTTGAAACAGTTGGAGGACTCTAAAGAGCGCTTTGAGGTGAAGATAATGATGATGGAGCTCATATCTAGACTGGTTGGAATCCACGAGGTAAGTAACTAATCAGAATATTTGACTTATTGGTGACTCCATAAATGATCTTATTTGAAATAGATCAACTGTTTCAAATGCAAAGAACAGTGTAGAAGGTTATGAATAATAAAAAAATACTTGTATTGTATTCTATTAATGAACACAAATAGTTATACCTCCTGTGAAGCTGTATTTACATCTGTACCTAGATACTGATGTTAGAGCATAGATAATGATCTTTAATGTGCAGGATCTACTTTTCTACCATAATAGTGTGTCAAGAGTTGGTGTCAAATAATTTACACAGTTCTTGAAGGTCTTTACGGATCACATTTGATAAAGCATAAATGTGAATAGACGTGAATAGCAAATCTGATCAGAAGTATAATGCTCAGTGTTGTCTTCCTTCTACAGCTCTTCCTGTTCAATTTTTATCCATTCGTCCAGAGGTTTCTACAACCCCATCAAAGAGGTAAAAATAATCCACAATTAAGTTAAAGTTATTTGACATCTAAATTTCTAAGCATCTTCTATTTTTTTTAGAGGTGACAAAGCTTCTCCTGTGTGCTGCGCAGGCTTCCCATGAACTTGTTCCTCCTGAGGTACATTGAAATCTACACAATAGTTCAACAAATGTTTCACTTAAACAATACTAACAGTGTTTATTTCCTCTCATGCAGATCATTGAACCTCTGATCATGACTATCGCAAACAACTTTGTGACAGACAGAAACTCTGGGGAGGTCATGACCGTTGGGTAGGTAGCTGCTTCCTTGTTGAAGTTTTCCAAAGTGAATATATACATATGATCACATGAGTTAACATGTGTAAAACATGCATGAAAAGTTTTCCTCTTCTTTTGCTTCAGTATTAACGCCATCAAAGAGGTGGCAGCCCGCTGTCCGCTCGCAATCACTGAAGATCTGCTGCAGGATTTGGCCCAGTACAAGACCCACAAAGACAAGAGTGAGTGACTGCCAGACTGTTTTTCTTGCCACTGTACTTTTGTCACAGGTTTGAATGCAAGATATGCGTGTGTGTGTGTGTGTGTGTGTTCACTCACAAAACAACATGTCTGTGTTTGCATTTGTTTAAGATGTGATGATGTCTGCCAGGGGGCTGATCCAGCTCTTCAGAAATCTTAATCCACAGATGCTGCACAAGAAGGACAGGGTGAGCTGAACTATGATCTCTGTGTGGACGTCTCAAAACTGAAATGTTATGTTCAGATTTGGCATCAATGAGTATGTTTTTTGTAATGCACAAAATGAGAAAAGATTTACTTCAACCTACTTTGGATAAATGGAACATGGAGCACTGACATTTAAAAACTATAATCATAATCTCCAAAGTTTATGTAAACTAACATGTGGCAGCCGATGTTTGAGAGTTTGTATATAATGAGTACTCGTAATACATTTATCATGTGTGAACAGTAGCAGGGAGAAAAATGTTAGTGTGCTCCTTGTCTTATTACCTACATAGAAGGATAGTATGGGTGGGTATAGATCCCAAAATCTAACACTGATAAAGTTGTGTCTCTATGTTATTCTAAACCATTCTTCTTCTTGTCTAGGGGAGACCCACAGAGGCTTCTGCAGAGGCCAAGATAAAAAACTATGGAGAGCTTGAGGCTAGAGACTATATTCCTGGAGCTGAAGTCCTGGAGGTGGAGGAGGAGAACAAAGAGGGAGAGGAGGATGAAGGTCAGCAGATATTCTATTATTTAATCTATATTTTTGGTTATATTGGCTAATATGATTTTCAGTAGAGACTCAGTTATTATTGCAGTATATCTGGGTATGGAGATAACATATGGCCAGTATTAATATGTATTTGTCATTTTGTACAGACGGCTGGGAGAGTGCCAGTATTAGCGATGATGATGAAGATGGGGAGTGGGTGGATGTTCACCACTCATCTGATGAAGATACAGGAGCGGTGGTGAGGATGAAATGCATAGCTTTATTAAATTAAAGGCGGTTTATGTATGAAAACGTTTTTATGTAAAATGTTATGTTTAATGTCTACCTGTGTAAGGTGGAGAAGATTCAGAGTATGCCAGTGGAGGAAAGAAAAGCCAAGGCAGCAGCAGTCAGCGTCAGCAGGCTCCTCACTCAGGATGATTTCAAAAAGATCCGTCTGGTCCAGATGGCCAAGGAGGTCAACGCTGCACCAGGCAAGGGCCAGAAGAGGAAAACAGTGGACAGCGATGATGAGGGTGACAGGTGAGAAAGCTACTTAAACCCAAAGAGTGATCGTGCAAAGATGAATTAGTTTTCTGAACACTGTGATATTTAGTTTTTTTGTAAGTTTTTTGTATGTTTTGTTTCACTGTTCAGAGGCGAGCTGCTAACCTTAAGGAATATTGAGAAGCTGCATAAGAAACCAAAAGCAGACAAAGAAACACGCCTGGCAACAGCAATGGTAAAACCTTAAAACTGTAGAGTTACTTGATCATGGTAAAATTATGTTCCTAATAGAACTGAGACATTGGTGACACCGAAAAGTCATTGTTGCACAGTTTACATATTGTGACAGTTACTAATGATGCATTCGATTTTCCAGGCAGGTCGGACCGATCGAAAGGAGTTTGTCAAGAAGCGGACCAAGCTGAACCCACACGCCAGCACCAGCAACAAGGAGAAGAAGAGGAATAAGAACTTCATGATGATGAGACACAGTCAGAACGTCAGAACGAAAGGCAAACGCTCCTTCAGAGAGAAACAGGTAACTCGCACAAATCACATACATATATTATAATGTAACTGTGGGTGAATTCATTTCATTGAATAAAAAGAAGTCTTTGCAGCTGAATTTTCTTTTTTTTTTCCCAGCTTGCTCTCCGGGATGCACTCCTGAAAAAGAGGAAGCAGCACAAGTAGGACACATGGAGATGATGCTGGCTATTCAGTGACCATTACAAACCTTATCTTTGACTGTGTCAAATATTATATACTTAAAGTGGCTTGTAATACTTTGTTCTTGTGATAATCTATAATTTTCAGTGGATAAACTGAATTACACCATTCTTAAATAAACATCCTTTCACAGTTGTGTGAATGTGACTTTTACTAGTTGACCATGTGTGTATTAGAACTAGAAATTTTGTTGTTTATAATTTGAAATATAATGTTCTGGCTATCATCATATCACCATAGCTTTACATATTATTATTTAAGTCTAAAATATGTCGCATATTAGGCTAAAGGCCCTGAAATGGAGTGCTGATCTTTGTTTTCCTACAGGAAGGTTTGCTCTTGTACCAGATCTTTGTTCTCATCTGATCCAACTCAAGAACAATTATTACTTACATTCAAGACTAATTCTGTTTTAATGCTGCCAAGACAGGTTAAAACTCAAGCAGCTGTGTTTAGGTTCAGCAGAAATATGCAGACACAGCACTTAAATGGAGCAAGTACAACTCACTGAGGGTATGGAGGGATCGTTAATGTATAATTTAGGTGTGATTTTATTGGCCAATATAGTTTTATAATAATTGTAACTGCAGTCTAACATTTCCTTACCTTGCACATTGCTCTGTGCTTTAGTGCTTTATTTTGAACACGTCAGTCTTTACTGGAATCTCTGATGAGTGAGACGAGACAAAAGAAGTCGAAATTAACTCAGTCTGAAGTACAGATCTGACACCATGTTATGTGTCTGGTAAGTTACAGTTAAATTTGAAGTGTAAATCAGTTTTGACACTGACATTGTTCTGAGAGAGAAGAGACAGATGTCTGTTGATCATTTATTTTTGTTTTAGGTTGAGAAAACAAAACATAGGTTACCTAGATTCTTAATAAACAGTCTTGGTAAAAATAGATAGGTAAAGATACTTTACATGTACCAGTACAACACTGTGAAAATGACATATTACAAATGTTACTTAAGTATGTATAGCAGTGAAATGATCATTGGGGCTGTTACTGTTTTATCATATTCTTCTTAGGGATGCCTTAACCTGGAAACACCATTTTATTATGAACATTTGATGACATTTAAGGTAGTTAATTTTTAACTATTTTATATAAGGCAGCATGTAATGACTATTTTCATTATGGATTAATTCTTCTCAACTTTTTTACACATTGTGTCTACCCAGTAATAAAACTTTATAGTTTACTGTTTATTGTGATTTAACAAATTTTTAGAGATGCTGCAACCATGATTTTTTTCCCTTAATATGGTTAATCACTTATTAAAATGTTGATCTTTTGATTGATCCAAATAATTGTAGAGGAGTTAAAATTACAGTATTTCGCTGTAAATTCTAGTGGAGCAGGAGTAAAGTCATTTATAGTAAACCACTTTTCTTACTTCCTTTCCACTACTATTTCTAACATCTGAAAGTATCCTGACTAACACCTGCGTCTGATACTTGAAGCTGTCATACTGATCAGCTTAAGATACACAATTGAACTTAAACGGGATACTTTTAACAATCATAAAATTCTTTTTACCTTAGCATTGCATTTTTTTCAATTGCTGTTCAGGTAATGCTTCAAAACTACAATTCCCATAAAGCACCTGGAATGACAACAAACGTGCTAATGCCAAACATTCCACTAAATGAAGCCGGCATTTTAATTCTTGCTGCGATATGAGGTATATAAATGAAATTGATTGAACGTGAGACAGCGACTGTGTAGTGTTTTACAATAATCTGTACTATTATACATTTAGTATTTTCGCTAAATTAATGGTTAAATATTGTCTGTTCGCTGCCAGTTAACGTTAGCTGCCGTGCTTGTTAGCTGTTGTTAGCAAACAAGCTAACCGTTAATTTGCTATTAGGCTAGCTAGCTAGATTTATCATGTCCATTAGAGCCATTATGTTATATTCCTATGGTTTTAAGAAAGAAATGAGTGTGTTGTGTAGCAATTTCGTTAACACTGAATGCGGTAACGTCTCATAACTATGCTGAATACCAGCTCACCTTGCTTCATAAACTGTCGACGTGTTGGGTACATGTTTGACGTTGTAGACTTAATTTTACCATTTGTCAGCTGTTACACTCAATATTTGTACAGCTCCACTACATTTTGTTATCGTATCCTGGAAGTGTTAAAAGTAAAATTATGTTGGTGTTGTCTGGAAGCTATCTATCTATGCGTTACATAGATCCATCTCCATACTATATATTTTGGTGTCTTGCACACTTTTTACCTGAAAGTATTAAAGGTACACAATAGAGCTACAGTAGTTTGTTAGTTAAAATTAACATGCATATGTACATGTACAAGATATTACTTTCATATGGCAAATCGTATCTCCTACAGAGGAATATAGAAGTGCAAAGTCATAGAGCTACTGTGATTTCTTAACTTAAACAAATAGTTTAGGAAAGATCAAACAGTGTACAATTCATATGTGTCATGTACAGTAATCAGAAAAGCAATACATGATTATTCAAAAGTTGAAATAAATGTAAAATACTCCCAACTGACTGCATACAAGCTGCTAACCCTCAATATTAGTGTATATTGATAAGTAGTGAAGGATATAATTCAGTTTGCAATATGCTACGTCATTAGCTAGGTAATTACTCTACAGCGATAAGGACAAAGCACTTGGCAGCATTAAGTGTAGTTGCTGTGTCCTCTTGGAACTGGGTGAAGTAATCTAACATGACAACAGTGGGTTTTCATGAGTGCGTACTCGTCTTCTGTGTACCTCTGTGCCTAATGTGGCATTCTGGTTTCCTAGTTCAAGTCCTCTTTGTATGGGGGACACACACAGATGCACAGAAAATATTGCGTGGGTTTTAAAAGAGGTTGCTGTTGTTTTTCAGTTTGTACTCCATGGGGCTGAATATTTGTGCTAGCATCTCTGACGTTAAATTATTGACTATCTCACTCCGCTTGCTGTTTATAAATAAAATATCACAGTCTGAGGATGTTATGTACCAACTGATCTGAGTCTGAATCTGTCTTTGAATAAAGTAGATATTGCCAAATTCCTATATGTGTTAAGAAATCAAATAGTCCCAAAGATAAAGCTGATCAACAAGTTTGCAAAGTAGAACAGAAGTTGAGAGAGCCTTTGATCACTAGTGCGGATGATTGGATGTTTTCTGCTCTCGTTTTCTGCTGAGAGGACTGATGATGAGGGGGTGATACACTGAGTCTTTTCAGTTTCAGAGGCACAGTTTAGAAGAGTGCAAACAGTGCATCATCTGTAAGGTGTGGGCGGGGCTTTGGCCTCTGGCTGTCTTCTCTCAGTTTCTCTGTTTTCAATAGTCACATCTTCTGTGGTGATTTTTCATCAGACTCAGCAATAGGTAGGAAATGTTATTGTTGTAATTTTACTGTATTTAATGTGCAGTGTTTTATGTTAAAAATCAGCTTGTACTGTTTTTCTCAAATTTGGCTCCAGTTTCTGCTGAATGAGTAAAGAGGAAGTGACACTAAAATGGGGAGGAATACTAACCATACTTGCTCAGCTGGCAGGCAGTGACCCCCACCACTAATGTTCTGTTGTGTTTCCTTCTTTAAAGCTTTGAATTATTAAATCTTTGCTGTAATCACATTAGTGAGAATACTTCAGTGTTTTTCAGCACAGTGATAATGTGTGTTATTTATTGTAATGTGTTTTTTGTCCATATTATTATTCTACACCTAGCTTAAACTGTCTTTACAATGTTTTCAAATTCCACTTCTCTCTTCTGTCTTACAGGAGTTTTTTCCTGTAGCTAGCTATGGCACCAGGGGATGTGGTGCCAGACCATGCAAAGCAGCTGAAGTCCAAGGAGAAGCGGCCTGGAAACAGGGCATCTAAAGCAGACTGTGAGCCTGATGGGTCTTTTGTCTTTGAGGCTCATGAGGCTTGGAAGGACTTTCATAACTCCCTCAGGCATTTCTATGAAGTGGGGGAGCTCTGTGATGTCACACTAAAGGTAGAGTAGGACACCCTGTCTGGACTCAAATAAAGAGAGAGATTGGTTTGTCTTATATTTTAGTCACAGTTTTTTTTAATGTTTTCAGTCAAGTTGAAATTAGTTACTTTAATTTATAGATCTGATCTTAAGAAATGTAAATTTACAGTCAAGTGTATGGGTTAGTTTGTTGTCTGTTTCTATATAAAATACAGAAATCACAGTACAGTCTCTGTACATACTATAGAAATACTTGCTAAGCTTATTTAAACTTTATTCAAGTTTACCCTGTTGCTTGTTTTTAAAACACAGGTTTTGTGTTTGTCTCTTTTTGTAGGTTGGCAGTAGGTTAATACCATGCCACAAGCTGGTTCTGGCTTGTGTTATTCCCTACTTCAGGTATGGTTCGTTTTTTGTCTTTTTTGTCTAACTAGACCTGTAATAGCACAGCACAGATAGAGAAGTAGTTTTTTTTTTCTTACCAGCTAACAGTAAATATACACAGTCAGTTGAAAAAAAAATCAATTGTTGCGAATGAAGTTAGCTGTGGCATGATACTCAGACAGGGTGTCAAATATTGAAGCTGTAGAGCGCACTGGTATAAACAATAATTTGAGTACACTCTAAGTGAAAAAGATACTGCAATAGCATAAAAACTATGTGTGGAGGATATTTTGTCTGGTTATGTCTAAGTGATTATGTCTAAGTGATTATGTCTTCCCTCAGGGCCATGTTTCTGTCAGAGATGTCAGAAGCCAAACAGGAACTGATAGAAATCAAGGATTTTGATGGTGATGCTATTCAGGACCTGGTTCATTTTGCCTACTCCTCAAAACTGACATTAACTGTGGACAATGTCCAACCACTGCTTTATGCTGCCTGCATCCTTCAGGTAAAGAAACAAACATAAATGCAAACAATTATCAAGCACCTAAGGACTTTTGTTTTCCTTATTTCACGTGAACTTAACATTGCATTTTAATTGCAAGGTTAAATGGTAGTGATGCTCAAACCCGTATTTAGCACTTTGAAATGTCATCACAGTTTGGACACACAACAGAATTAAAATTTTCCAGAAAATGTATGAAACAATTTCATTAATGTCTGAATCTATTAGGTGGAGTTGGTGGCGAGAGCCTGCTGTGAGTACATGAAAGCCCACTTCCACCCCACCAACTGCCTCGCAGTTCGAACCTTTGCTGAAAGCCACAATCGTGTGGACTTGATGGACATGGCTGACCGTTATGCCTGTGAACACTTCACTGAGGTAGTGGAGTGTGAGGATTTCACATGTGTGTCACCCCAGCATTTGCGCACCCTCTTGTCCTCCAGTGAGCTCAACATCCACTCCGAGACGCAAGTGTACAATGCAGCAGTGAAATGGCTGAAAGCAAACCCGCAGCACCACGAGGCCTGGCTGGACCAGATCATGTCTCAGGTTAGAGGAGGGGTGTCAAACTCCGATCCTCGAGGGCCACAGTCCTGCTTGTTTTCCAGCCTTCCCTTCCCTACCTATTGCTGATTACCTGGTAGAGGTATGTTCAGTCAATCAGCAGCTATAAGTGCAAGAATGGTTGGAAAACAAGCAGGATTGTGGCCCTCGGGGACTGGAGTTAGGCACCGGTGGGTTAGAGGGTGCATAGCTTAGATTATTGTTGTATCTTTATTGATATTATACCTCCTCATGTTTTAGAAGCACCTCTGTCTGTGTGTTCTATGTGTGTTACTGATTACTTAAAGGTTTAATTAACATGTTGTTTGAATCTCCTTCAGGTGCGCCTCCCATTGCTCCCTGTAGAGTTCCTGACTGGTACAGTGGCTAAGGACGAGATGATCAAAAGTAACCTCAGTTGTCGCGACCTGATGGACGAAGCCAGGAATTACCACCTTCACCTCAGCAACAAGGTGGTGCCAGACTTTGAGTATTCAGTCCGCACCATACCCCGGAAACATACTGCAGGTAGTATTTACCAGATTATATGGAATCTATAGGAACAATCAGCACTTTTTATTACGCATGCTTATTCTTGCAAATTTGTGTTTTGTTATAGACTCAGACTCAGTCTTCATAACACTGGCAAATATTTATATTCTGGGCATAATACATATATTATATATATATTATCTCACTGTGCTAAACTTTGTTATTTCCTACCATTTCCTCAGGAGTTTTGTTCTGTGTTGGTGGTCGGGGGGGTTCTGGCGATCCTTTTCGCAGCATCGAGTGCTACTCCATCACTAAGAACAGTTGGTTTTTCGGCCCTGAAATGAACAGCAGACGGCGTCACGTGGGTGTAATATCTGTAGGAGGTAAAGTTTGGTTTTGGAAAGTAAAAAGCACAATAAACATAATGACAGAATTTTAACATATAGTTTGGTGTGACTTTGTCATTTGTCACTGATCTGCTCACATGGTCACGAAGACTCAACCTCTCAACAGGCAAAGTTTATGCTGTCGGAGGCCATGACGGTAACGAACATCTAGGCAACATGGAGATGTTTGACCCTCTAACAAACAAGTGGATGATGAAAGCTTCAATGAACACCAAGAGGTACATGACACTAAAATATGGGTGAAACTCAAGCTTAAAATTTTGCCACTCCAAACTTATAAATGACTGCTACTGTACTTTCTCTATATGCGTTTATCAGGAGGGGTATAGCCCTGGCAGCTCTTGGTGGTCCTATCTATGCTATTGGAGGTCTGGATGACAACTCCTGCTTCAATGATGTGGAACGTTATGATATTGAGCGTGACTGCTGGAGTGCCGTGGCTCCAATGAACACACCCAGAGGAGGAGTGGGGTCTGTGGCATTGGGGGTAGGAATGAATAGATAATTCAGTTAATAGTGGTTGATAAATCATATCTACAATGCACTTCATCCCTTTATATCTACTCCTTGCCAGAATTTCGTGTACGCAGTGGGAGGTAACGATGGCGTGGCATCACTATCCAGTGTGGAGCGATTTAACCCCCACCTCAACAAATGGACAGAGGTCAGCGAAATGGGCCAGCGGCGGGCTGGAAATGGAGTCAGCAAACTCAATGGCTGCCTCTATGTAGTGGGTGAGAGGAATAAATAAACTAAATAGATGAGATTTCTCAGTTTGTTTCCTGCACCTGTAACATTCTTCTCATGTGCAACAGATCCGAGATAAGTTTTGTCCACATTTGCTTGTAGTGCGACTGAAATTAGACTTGAATTTACTCTTATCATTATTTTAAGATTTCTCTTCTCTTACACAGGTGGTTTTATGTTGATACACCCATGTCACATGACTTATGTACACACCCTACAATTTTATACACTAATGTATGTATCTGGAAAGACAAAAGTTCATGTTTTGTAAAGTTGTTTAGTAACTGATTAACACAGTGTGAGAGGTGATGATTTTTATTATTTTTTTTAATGATTTTCTTTTATTGTACCTCTTGAATTTGAAGAGATCATTCAAGGGTTATGACAACTTCTGTAGTGGTATTTTGCCTAGTCATTGGCTGTGGCTTAAAACGGTTATATGAAATGTTTTTGTGTGCCTACTGCATTACTAACAACATAATCCCTCCCAGAGAAACTCTGCAATCATTACATGTTGTTTTTCTTGTAACATGCATCCTTATTATTTTATTTGAAGTAATATTATACAGTTAAGTGTTTGAACACCTTTAAGCTCGTTACAAAAACTTCGTAAAACATAACTGTTCAACATTACATTACTCTTATTTTTAATCACTTTCTGCAGGTGGTTTTGATGACAACTCACCCCTGAGCTCAGTAGAGCGCTTTGACCCACGAATGCACCGCTGGGAATATGTTTCTGAGCTGACTACACCTCGTGGTGGGGTTGGAGTTGCCACTGTAATGGGAAGAGTTTTCGCAGTTGGGGGCCACAATGGAAACATTTATCTGAACACCGTGGAAGCTTTTGAGCCTAGAATGAACAGGTGAGGAGATGAATAGACGCTGTGTAAAGTAATTTACCAATGCGAGTTAACAACACTTGTGGTTCTTCTCCTGTAAAAGTTTAAACCTTTCAGCAGTATTTATTGATTATGTACCACCAGTAGAATAGTAGTATAAATAGTAGTCAAAACTACAAAGTGGTGGCTGAATCATGTTTGGTCATCTTTTGTTCCCAAGTGTATAGTATATATCAGAATGGCAGGGAGAGAAGTAATAGACCTTCAGTACACTATACATTAATCATTTGGCAATGCACTCTGTATTTAGAAACAAATATCAGAGACGATAAATAAAACTCGATCCTGCAATATTCAGATGTCACAGTGGAACTGAGGCACAATGCAAATATTTTAGGTTTGTCCAATACAATCAGGATGATGTTGGCTGAGCATTAAAAGTTCATTTCCTTTGAAAAAGTTTCTTTTTCTGTTATTTTGATATATATGTGATATATTTATTATTATACTTCTCTTCTTGAAATAATTTGATTTCTGCAGACGTTGCTTTAAAAACATTTCCAGGACTGTTACTGTTTCTTCCAGTATAACTTTCGTATCGTTTGTACCCTTTTGGTCAGGTGGGAGCTGGTGGGTTCAGTGTCTCACTGTCGTGCTGGAGCTGGAGTGGCTGTCTGTTCGTCTCACGTCAGCCAGATCAGGGACGTCGGCCAGGGTTCCAGCAACGTGGTCAACTGCATGTGACTGCCACTTCGCTCACTAATTACCAGGTGACTGTCTGCCAGTTCACCATCAGATCTGATCACTTCACAAGCACAAAACACAAAGCACACAAACAGGGACTGAATGATTTCACTCAGCAATGTTAATACTACCAGCACTGTCTGAACGAAATCTGTCAAATCTGAAGTCTTCTCTGACAAAATGACACTTTCAAGACATTTTTCTTGACTTCTGCTGGTGTTATTTGCAAACAGTGATGTAGTATTTTGTACTGTATTTTCTTTTGACTGCCTTGATATAGTTTTGACTTTTTTTAAGGGAAACTAGTATCTGAACCTTGAACTGAAGACTAACCCTCTTGAGAATGAGAAATGAGTTTGGAAACATGGCCTCTATAGTGGGCCAGTGCAAAACATTTTAGACTGTCTCTGGATATTATTCTTTGGCTCTGTGATTGTTTTCATTGTCCAGAGAGATGAATATATATATACTGGAAGTTTATTTCCTGTACAGCATGTGCAGTTAAAACACTAACACTTTCACTGGTAAATGTCAAAAACACTATTAAAATTGTGATCTTAGGACGGGGTAATTGAAACATTTCTATCAGCAGGTCCAACTGCATTAAGCTGGGTCAAACCCAATCGGCTGTGGCTGGGATTTGCCTGTAATTGTGTTTGAACAATCATTTTATGGCTGGCTGGCATCAGTCACTGTTAGGAGATGACAGGTCAGAGTAATTAACTGCTGCAAGTGCCGAACACAAGAAAGTGCGTCGACTTTTAAAGGAAGCTGTATCTGCAAATCCGGTTTAAATGCCTGCTGAATCCTATCATCATGTTTACCTCAATCTCAGAATTCAGAAAGGTCTGACCAAGGACTGATCAGAGCAATACAGTTTACCTTTCCAGTTATGTTTCAGTTTACATTATTGTATGGAGATCTGTTCAAACTGACAGCAACAGATTTTCAAATTCAAGATTTGTGTTTCACGATAGCTGGGCTGTCAGAAATCCTAATCAGAGATGTGTATGAGAATCAGCTAAGGTTTGTCTTTGCAGATGGTTCTGTTATATTTTAATATATGGACATTTTTTGTATAATAAAATAGGTGTATCTTTGATATTATTCTATACTACACTATCTAATCCATTGCTGTGCACTATTTTCCTAGAATAGAAGTGAAGTTTGAGTATATTTTTGTCCCAAAATAGAGAATTTTGTGTTTTTCATGTTATAAGCTTGATGATGTTTAATTAACTCTCATGCCTATATCTGCCATATCTGAAAAAATTTAAATTATTTCTGAAAACAGTTTTAATTTTTCAGAATAGAAAAACAGGTTATATACAGTTTATACCAGAAATATTATTAGTTTGTGTCCAACAGGTATTAATACTCTCAATCATTTTTACTGCAAAACTGAAGTTGTTGCCAGTGTTGTTGCAAATGAGCCAGATACTCTTTTGTAAACTTTATTGTAGTTTGTGTTTTTCTTCCTTCTATTGACTGCTTCCATCTTGTGCTTTTTTATTTACATTGTATTGATATAAATTGGTACAATAAAGTTATGTGTAAAGTACTTTTGTGGTATTTCTTGTTCTTACTTCTGGCAACTTTACTTCCAGTCAGGACCCACTATAAACACATTGGAAAAAAGTTTTCAGCAATCACATTTATGGTACTGCCCTTTTATTACAGTCTCTTCAGTTATGAAAAATACCCCTTAACAACTAAATGCTCTAATCTAAAGAAAATTTGGCGTTTGTTACTTTCTTGGTTTATTTTTCTTCACATCTGATCCTACAAAGTCTGCATTTCTTTTAATAAAGATCCATCTTTATTAAATATACTGTTCTTAAAAGTAGACGATTCATACGCTCAAGACAGTGATAATTTGGGGAGTTTCATTGAAACTGATGTCTGCTGAGCAAGGGAAAGTATAAATGAGAATTTGATTTCAAATTAGCATTTTATCGTTTTGTAACAACCCATTAAACCAAGTTAAAAAGTTAAGAGTTTGTGGCAGAGGTTTGGCAGTATAAACTTTATTGACAGTTGACATGTGGCTTTTATAAACTCTTATGGACTTCGTGCTTTTACTATGTAAAATGTGATTTGCCCTTTTCTGGCATTAGTGAAATGCCTGAAGCTCCAAAAAGGTTCCAAAAAATGTTTACAAACCCAATTTCAGATTAGAATTAGGAATCTTAGATTAAATTACATGATACCTGTTTTGTATGATGTCATTATGTACTGTACAACCATTTTCAGCAACTATACATGAAAATGAAGTGCTACACAGCAATTGCATCAAATGAAATCTGTCTATTTAATGCTTTTTGACTAGGTAAGTTAATTTTCTTTATGTATTAAACATTTCAACATTCAACCGCAAACCCCAGAGTATTTTACATTCAAGGGAATTTAATAACAAGTTGAAGACAATAAAGAATGCAATAAGCACAAAAATGGGCTGATTATTAACCACTGAAAATTAACTGATTTTTTATGGCCACATAGTTATTTAATATTGTAGTTGTAATTTTTGGATATATAGAATTTAAATATATTCTTAATATTGCACATGAAGGATTATTAATTATTTTATTACTGAAGTTTTATTCTCTATCAAACACATATGTGTAGAAAATTAGTAAAGAGGTCAAGTGTTTGTCATCTGTGTTTTACTGCTTTCAGTCTTTGGACCCTAGTCGGATGCTGAAAAGAGGTGAACCAAAGAGAAGATGCTCAGAGGTGTGACTGCTTGGAGCTAGAACACATCACAAACACTGAGGCTCACGGAAGTTCGGGGGAAAAAACGTAAAGCTGTTAGGATGTGTAGAGGCACACCTTAAGAGGTGAACACAAAGTGAAAAATGGACCGAAGACAAAGAATGCTTCTGCAGCTGTTCGGATTTGCTGCTCTTCTTGTTTGTGGTAAGTGTGTCTTTATGGATATATTTTATTTTTTTCTGGATACAAGAAGTAATATGATTTTACAGACCACTGCAAGGTTTCAGCATCCTCAAAATGAAGACACAAGTGTATAAACTGCTAAGAAGAACCAGCTGATGGAATGAAACTTCTAGTAGATTTTAATCTGTTATGAGTTTTTTTTTATGAAGTGCAGGACATCAATGAGCATTAGTCTGTGCTTTGAAGAATTAGTAAAAGTGCATAAAACGCAGTGTGAAGACCTTGGATGTGTAGACAAGAATTTTGTCTCATGAAATTCTTTACTAATCAATTCTCAGTGGAAATTGAAAAAGCTCCTGATCTTAAATTTAACAGTAAGGAGAGCAGTATATTCAAGGATATTTATGATTTGTGGGATCACAACAGAAGCGTTATTTTTTTTCCCATTACATCAGCCAAACAACTAAGAGTTTGTTCAACTATTTAAAAATGTCTTTCGACACTCTTACTTTACTGTCAATTATTATTTACACTATCTTTACAAATAAGTGGTTTATACTTAAATGGTTTCATTGGCAGATGATTGCAGTATATATTAGATTCTAAAATCTGCTGTATCAATAGAAATCCAAGTTCAAGTGTGTGATGGTTTTATTATGGTCTTTAAAACCATAAAGAAAGTGTGCAAATCATATGATTTTGTAGGGTCTGTAGTCAAATATTACCCAAAGATTTGTGAGAGTTGACCAACATGGCTGGACTGTGGATCTGTCATGGGACTTTTATGATGGATGCCCATTCAAATGATTCACCACCCTATAGGACTCCTCATAAACTGAACATATTTACTTATCCACCAGAAAAGTCATCAGAATACTGATACATTTTTGTCATTTTGTTTTTCCTGAGTGAAAGATGTTAAAACGTTGTGTCTTGTAATCAGTGTAACGGTGCATCAATTCTACATGCATCCATATTTACAAAATATCATTTTAAAGTAAAGCAATGTAACCAACCTGCATTTCGTATGTATTTAAGTGAGCTTTAAACTTGCATTTAACGTTTTCATTAAGAAGCATGTTGATGTAGTTTCACTGATGGATGCTCTGTTTGAGCCTCTGCGACAAGTATGTATGAAGCTTTAAAACCACAAACACAAGTGGCCTTTACAAGAACTGCAGATGAAGTCACTTCTGAGTGTCTTCTTACGATGATTGCCATTTGACAAAACAGCAAAAGTCTTCATCTTGAGCAAAGAGAGCTTGATGCAACTCTTAGTACGCTTTAAGCATCCTTTCTGTGGAGAAGGTCAAGTGAACAGAAAATGAAATGTAATGAACACACACAAATACTACTATTATCTTCCCTACAGCAAAAGCAATGCAAGAGGACATGCAATATATATATATTTTTAATATGTTTCCTTTTTTTTTATTCAAATGTCATGCTTTCAGTCCAGTGCCAGTGTCAGTCAGGCTGGAGGGAGTATGAGAGCAACTGCTACTTCTTCTCGACTGATACAAAGTCGTGGATGGAGGCTAATGCATTTTGTTTGGAGCATAACAGCAACCTGATGAGCATTCAGGATATTCATGAGAGGGTGAGACAAAAACATAGCAACACAATTTGTTAAATGTTTTCTTATCATTTCACACTTGGTTGATGTATTTTTGTGTTTTTTCTAGTTGTGGGTGAGGACACAAATCGGCACGGAGATCTACTGGATCGGACTGAATGACCAAATCGTAGAAGGCATCTGGGAGTGGAGTGATGGGAGTCCCTTTATAGAATACCTGTCGTATGTAATACTGTTAACTCTCCAATATCAAAAAGGCATTAAACTAATTAAAGCTGTACTTGAATAAAGGTTTGATAATTGTAGACTTGAGGGTGTGTTATTCCTGCTTCAGATACTGGATGCAAGGCCAGCCTGACAACTGGGGTGATGACCCTGGAGAGGACTGTGGTCAGGTGATAGGATATAGCTTTGGACAGTGGAATGATGAAAACTGCAACGTTAAGAGGAAATACATCTGCAAGCATGTCAACCGTAAGTCCATCAGTTAGCATCCATACTGTTTTAGGGTTAGAAGCTGTCAAGCTGAACTGCTTAAACTATTTACTATTTGAATTTCCCTTCCCCTCTTCTTGCAATAATAATTTCTCAGATGTTTTGAATTCATGCAAAACCAATAAAATAAAATGTATTCTAACCCCAAAATGTAATCCAAACCCTAATGACTGACATAAAGCCATATTTTATTAAATTATTCTTCTAATGGGGGACATTTAAAGGACATTTTCTTTTTTTGCCCTTCAGCCAATCCTGGGCCACAGTGTGACTTAACCGGTGGCTGGAGGCAATATGGCTCAGACTGCTACAAGCTAAAGTCAGACACAAAAAAGAGCTGGGCAGCAGCCAGATATGACTGTGTGCAGGAAGGAGGAGACCTGGTGTCCATTACCACAGCAGAAGAAGAGCAGTACGTCATAGGAACACAGGATCAAGCATCACAGTTTGACCTCTGGATTGGGCTTTCCACACTGGTGAGAATGATCTTTCTTGTCATTTATTATTATATATTGATAATGAAGTCATCAATGTGAAGATAAGTTTTGTTTCTTCAGAAATGCAACAAGATTTCATGTGAAGTTGAAGTAGGGAACAGCCAGTTTACCTGGTCTGATGCACTCCAAGTGGGATACACAAACTGGGCCAGTGGTCAACCTACAGTGTAAGATGTGATACCGCCTACCTGTCATTTAAATATAGATATTGATTTGCGAAATCACAGTTTAAACAGCCTTTGTCCTCCAACAGTGATACGCAGGCCGGCTCATGTTCTGCGCTAATCAAAGATAATTCTGAGGAATTTGGGAAATGGAGGTCCCATGCGTGCAGATATGAGCGTCCTTACATGTGTAAACGACGACTAAACAGTAAGCTGGATTGTTTTAAAAATCCACAAACAAGAATCTTAGGGAATCTTTGCTTTTTCCCTTTAACCTTTTCCTGCTGTTCTTTTCTACCTTGCCTCCAGCCATCTGTCCTCTCGGATGGGTGAGCTTTGCTGGCAGCTGCTATTGGATGGTCAGTAATATCTATCTCTTGACCACCTGGTATGAAGCTCACACCAGGTGTTCAGATACGGGGGCCCACCTTGTGATTATAAACAGGTAAGAAATTATTTTGCATTTAATGCAAAATTATGTGTGTCTGGAGTCTAGTATAGCGATATCTGCGACAGACTGGGGCCCTGCCTCTCGCCCTATGACAGAGGTATAGGCTCCATATAATTGCTGTCACACTATATAAATATTCATATTGGTGGTTGAAGCCAAAATGTTATATTCATTCTCGTTTTATCTCTTTTGGCTCTCAAGTTGCTAAATATTCCGCAAAGTGAACCAGCTAATTGCTAACTTCCTGTATATGCATTTGTAGCTATCACCAACAAATGCAGCTTTTTAACATATAACAGGTGTCTGCTATATCTGCTATAGACTGGAAGAACCAAAACAATGAGCCTAAAGAAGCCAAAATGCTCAGTATCTGAGCAGGACTGCAGAACTGGATAACAATTATCTGTGGGCTTGTAATTTTTACTGGTGTGTTATATTCTTATGTGTCATATTTGTCTTTTCCCCCTGTGCAGTCAAGAAGAACAGTTATTCATAAATGGGAAACTTCCAGATTTTCACAATGTGGACATTCCTGATATCTGGATTGGATTATCAGGTATGTTTTAATGCTTGCTGTGAAACAAAAGAGAAAAAAAAGACTTCTTTTTTACTGTAGTGTGAATTGTACAAATGCCATTTTAAATGTTTCTGTACCAGATAAGGACAAGGATGGGGAATTCAAATGGGTGGATAAAACTGCAGTTACTTTCTCAAACTATGGTACCGGTTGGCCCCAAAACACTGCAGATCTCTGGGACTGTGGACAGATCTTCACAGGTGAGACACGTGCTCTCCTATTCTGGCCTTAAACTGGCACATTTATGTATTTTCAGTTGAGGTTAGCATAGTAATACCAACATCTGCTGAGTATATGCTCCCTTTTAGGAAATTATGAAGGCAAATGGGAAACGGCCAACTGCTTCAAGAGCCATGGTTTCATTTGTGAGATGACAGGTGGTCAGAACCCAAAACCGACTTCAGCCCCTGGTTAGTCAAACTAATGATCCTGCTTCACATACTGTCTGGTTAAAGGTGTGTCACTAACCTTTTCATTGTTTGCTTAAGATTCCCACTGTGACCATGGATATTTGTTGTATGGGGACTACTGCTATTATTTTGAAACTGAGACAGCGAAAAACTGGCATGATGCTGAGGCTCGCTGTAACACAGAGCAAGGTCACCTGGTCAGCTTCCACTCAGAGGAGGAGCTAAGTTTCTTAACTTGTGAGTGGAAAACAAAACATTCAAGTTCATGTTAGTTATCATTAAAATGAATGAAGAAATTATATGAATGGTGTGCATATAAATATATTGTTTGGCAACTTATAATTAGTATTAACATTAACATTCATATTAATATTAATGTCTTTTATTTGCAGCTCACATGCCAGGGGAAGCCTGGATTGGTTTGAATGATATTAATGTTGAAAACCATTTTGTATACACCGATGGAACTGCTGCAGTAAGTTCTAATACCAAAATTAATATCAACCAGTTTGACAAAGAAAAAAATTTCTCCTTTCTTCATTACATGTCTTAAAAATCATCATGATCACAAATGTTTGAAAACTGTACTCAAATCTCCCCTGTGCTCAATTTTATTAAAAAGAATTCTACTTTTGACTATGAATACACATAAAATAATGATGATAAAATCTCTCTCTATGGTGTATTTGTCTGGATATCAGGACTTCCTGCCATGGGCACCCAACCAACCAGACAACTGGCAGGATAATGAAGACTGTATTCAACTCAGAGGCATGAACCACCATGAAGCCGGGAAACTCAATGATGATTTCTGCACGTCCTCCAAAGAATATATCTGCAAAAAAGGTTTGACATACTATATTTTTTAATTCATAGATCTCTTGTACTGTACTGTATTTTGCAGTTTTGTAGTTATTCTTTGTCTTGTTTCTCTACAGCCAAGGGACAAGGACCTCCTCCCCAGCCTCCAACATCTGGACCAGGTTAACTTCAAAACTACATGTCGAGCATGGTGTTTTCATATCTGAACACGTTCATGTATGAAATATTGTATCTGTCACAGGCTGGAATGAAAAATGTGGTTCTTGGACACCTGACCCTTTTAATGACTACTGCTACCTGTCTAACTACCTGTCAATGAGGACGTGGGCAGAGGCTCGAGCTGACTGCGTCAACCAGGGTGGAGACCTCATCAGTATCACTGATCCCTTTGAACAGGCTTTCATTCAAGGTATGACATGTATTTTTAGTGAAATGTAATAGTTTTTTTTCTGGACCCCTCACTACTGTTAGGACTGATTGAGGTTATGAAAATATACTTGTTTTAGTTTTGCTATAGGGAGTCAAAAGTCATAATCTTATGAGGATTTCAGTATTTAGTTTGTCATCCTTTATCTCAAATGAGTGATGAAGATGAGGTCAAAAAGTTTCATTTTTATTTACAATAATTATAAATATTAAACATTTGTCTCACATTATAGTGTTAACTTTTTAATTTAAATTTTCAAATTACTCAAAGGTCATCCTCAAACTACATTGTACTGTAAACCTGACTTTATATTCAGTTTGCAGTTGTTTTTTAAAGCCACTCATTTTAACTATAACAAACTATTGCATCTCTAAAAAATACTATTCTGATGAAAACTAGTCTAGTAAGTCTGTCTTTTTCTATGTGTAGCCGGAGCAGGGGAATTAGCATCTGTTTGTCTTTTTTTATATTACTACTGCAGTTATTTTTATTCTGCCCACACCCAAACAGGCTCCAACATCTGATCAGAGAGGACACATTTTGTCTGTGCTTTTATTTTTATTATTTCCTCCAAGGTGTGATCCAGCAGACTCCCACAGGGATCTCTCTGTGGATGGGTGGTCATGACTCTATCACTGAAGGTGGCTGGGAGTGGACAGATAGCTCTCCTTTCAGATACATCCACTGGAATGCAGGTAAATTTAAACCCACATAAATTCTGCATGATGATCATATAAGAATTATTGTCTTGCAAAACAACTGAATTTACTTTCTTGGCATTATCTTCCTTTAACAGGTAACCCAGACAACTATAATGGTGAAGACTGTCTGTCTATTCTTATTAACAACGGCTACTGGAATGACGACAACTGCGAGAACAAAAGAGGATACATCTGCAAGCGGAGGGGTGAGATGCCTGAAATTTCATTTCAACGTACAAATTGAAAATTACATCCCCATGAAGTGCTGATAACATTATATCCATGTCTCTTCTCTCAGGAAAAACACCAGAGCCTCCTCCACCTCATGATGGTAATGACAACACTCAAGTGCTGAACATGATTTCCTTCATAAATCTTTTTAAACAGAATAACTAAATGTTATTCATGTATTTGAATTACAATTATTTATGTACAGAGAAAATTGAACATTTACTGAACAGTTCCATGTGTACATTCTTTCTGTCAAAGGTTTTTTGACAGCACTGGTGTGCGAGGGCTCAACTGCTGTCCTTCACTGTCCACATGAAAGCGTAATTAACATCCAGTCTGCTTTCTATGGACGAAAGAATGCTGACATCTGTCCACACCTGGATGGATCAGGAGGAGGTGCTGCACATTAGTCAATACAATCAAAACAGCAAAGATTATATAGTGTCACAACATGAAAAAAGTAATAATCGATCATTAAGGTGACGAAATAGAAATGACATATGATGAAATGATCATTACGTGTCAGTGGGATTTCTACTGGTTAATGGTGCATGCAAATCATATCAAATTAAGAAGTAAATATTGTTGTATGCTTGACTAAAACATTATCACTGTGCTATAGAAAGCTGCACAGTGGAAGGTATCCTTCCTCACTATAGGAAGATGTGTGACAACCATGCCATATGCTTTGCCTATGCCCATACGGAGGTGGACCCTTGTCCCAATGTTTCCAAATATCTTGAGATCATCTACACCTGTGAACAAAAAGGTAGGCATTTATTCTTGTTCTTCTCCTAAAGATCTCCTAAAATTATGAAATGATCTAATGTTATGTTAAGTTATGTAGTAAATGTTCTATTATTTGGTTGCTCTCAGTGTGTCTGCATGGTCTTGGTGTTGAGGATGGAAACATCACAGACTCTCAGCTCTCTGCTTCCTCCTCCACTGGTCTCTTCACTCCAAACAAAGCCCGTCTGCACGGAAGTTCTTGCTGGATGCCATCAGGAAACCGTACGTACCAACCCAGCAGTCATACATATGAAGTAAAAATTTTGAAAAAGTGTGAAAACTGAGTTTTTGATTTTTGTATAACCTTCCAGCAACATCAAGCTGGATCCAGGCAGACCTGGGCCAAACCAGAAAAGTAACAGGAATAGTAATCCAAGGTTGTCCTGGTAATGACCACTGGGTCACCAAATTTAAGCTCCAGCACAGTATGGACGGAACAACCTGGACTGACTACACAGCTGACGGGCAGGTGAGTTAGAAGAATACTACTACACCAACCACCAAATAGTAAAATAATAAAACAGGTTGTCATTCTGGATCTGCTTGATGTCTAGATTTTCCCAGGCTCAACAGACAGAAACACTCCTGACACTCAGCTGCTAGGTACACCTGTGTCAGCTGAGCACGTTCGCATCCTCCCGTTGGAGTTTCACGGTGAAGCAGGCCTTCGCTTCGATGTATTAGGATGTACACCTAACTGTAAGAAAACCACTTTAGTAGTGTTACGAGTCTACTTCAAAATTCCACATGCTAGTCCGTGCTTTCACAAATCAAGAGTGATGGTCGATAATGAAAACTTGTGTTTTAACAGATGCGATTACATGTGCTAACAAGCCCAACTTGAACTTTGCCAATGATAAAATGACGTGAGTAAAACATGAATTAATTCTTTTACACCTGTGAAACGGTTTTCTATTCTGTGGAATGATGTTTGATTTGAACACTTGCATTCATCATACAACCTGATGATTCTGATGTGTCTTTTAGTGTCCATTGTCCAGCAGGCTGTGCAAAAGCTGAATACAAAGTGTACGGCTCTTCAGTATATCGTGGGGTATGTTAATATCACAATTTCTATATACGTAGTGTTGAAGAATGATTTTTTTTTTTTTGGATGTTTTGTACTTATTTCTGTTGATTGTCTCTCTGGCATCTTAAACAGGACTCAAACATCTGTGCAGCAGCTATCCATGCTGGAGTGATACTAAATGAGGTTGGAGGAGACTGTACTTTGCTGAAAGCTGCAGGACAGAATTTCTATCCTGGCTCTACCAGGAATGGCATCACCTCGACACAGTAAGTGCATCCCCTTTTCTGTGTGGAGTGAGTCAGTCCAAGGAGCTTAATTCACTAATCAATTTCATTCCACAGATTTAATGGAAACTATGATGTGTCTTACACTTTTGCAGATGGGGGTGAGTTGCATTTATAATGCTTTTAATGAGTCTCTTTCCTCTGAGTAGACACCTGTCTTTTTTTTTTTTTTTTTTTTTTTTAAAGTGATGATTTTAGTATTTTCCCATTTGTTCAAGTGTATTTTTCAGGTCCTAATAATTGCACTGATTCATCTTTATTTCTCCCTCCTACAGAACTGAGGTGTTCAGGGTCTGACTGGTATGAGTTTGGGGAGTTTTGCTACAAACCTTTTGAAGACAAAAAGACATGGCACAATGCCCGACATACCTGCAGGAGTTTGGGTGCTGACCTTGTATCCATCCGCTCCATGACAGAGCAGAGCTGGCTGGAAAGCTACCTGTACTTGGGTATGGATTTAGGAAAGGAGGAGTTGCAGCTTTAATAATAAACAAAGAAGAAAGAAGAATAATTCATGTTATTCAAGTTTGACACTCTCAGACTAGATTTAATTTTGAATTAGTTGGTATTAATTTAGAAATATATGAAATTAATGCAAACACTTTATTCTCTGACTTGTTCTTTACAGTCACCAGTGACGTGTGGACTGGTCTGAATGACCTCGTTGTGTCTGGTATGTTCACCTGGACTGATGAACACATGGTGACCTTCACCTACTGGGCTCCAGGGGAACCTAACAACCATGATGGGTTCAGTGAGGATTGTGTTGAGATGTTACACCAGGTGAGATGCATTAAAAATAAGTCTTGCACGCATTAATTCTTTTCAGTGATTTGTAGTCATTTATACGTTACTTTCATTTTCAGACTGGCAGATGGAACGATGTGTCCTGTACAGAGCTCAATACCTACATATGCAAAAAGCCCAAATCACATTACCCAGTACCCTCTGTAAAACCCACTGTGTATGGGTGTCCTGAGGTAAAACAAATGCTACAAGTATTTCATGGTACTGCTTTAGTATTCAAATTTTGTAGACTAATCTAGACAGTGAAATAGAGTGCTTATTTAGAGAGGCCTACTCTGTGAATGTTGTGTACAGAGACTGCACACAGGGATGGTAATAGGCTCATGTCTCTGATATATATCAGGGATGGGATGCATATGGCTACTCCTGCTACTGGATGGAGGACACCACCAAGAGCTGGTCTGATGCTAAGGCCTTCTGTAAAGACAAGGACAGCGTCTTGCTGCATATCGGAGACATGTGAGTTGAACAAGAACATAATGTAGTTAGAAGATTAATTATTGGAATATAAGTTAGATCTCTCACATTTGTTGAGTTCATTCTGTATTTGTTGCAAGTCTGAATCAGTAACACGGCATGTGTGCAGTACTTATCTTATAGCATAGTGTAATATGGATGCATGTGATATGGAGTATGTAGGAATTGAAGATTGTGATGTTGCTCTTCAGACAATCAACTCATCAGTCACATATCTGATCTGTAGTTTGACAAAAATACAAGTTACCCTGAGACAAGTGGCAGATTCAGAAATGTAAAAATTCTGTTAACATTATGAAATAATCTGGTTTAGTAGAATTTTTTACACTGGCAGATTTAAAGTAAACTCTATGTGTTCACCGCAGCTATGAGCAGGCACATTTTACAGTGACACTGTCAGGAAAGACTGGATTTTGGTGGATTGGCCTGCGTGCTCATGGAGGGATGGGTGGAGGGGTGGATTACATCTGGGACAATGGCTTGCCTATCACCTTCACTCACTGGGACAAAGACCAACCAGGTAGACATCTAATAATAACCCTAAAACTAGATGGACAGGACAATATATACACATCCTAAAACATTGATCTTCTTTTCATCTCTAGATAGTGGGGATGGTACCTGTGTGGCTATGACAACAGGTCAAATCGGTGGTTTCTGGGATGACAAGCAGTGCTTAGAGAAATACGCCTTCATCTGTGAGAAACCCAGGCCCGACATCACCCCACCCACAAAAGCACCCACTCCTCCTCCTTCACAGGGCTGTGCTGACGGCTGGACAGCTCAGTCTCACTTCAGATACTGTTACAAGGTATATTAGGCAATGAATTAAACAGCTACTCGCTGCAGGGGCCTTTAGATTAGTGGTAAAGTTTCTATAATTGATTTGTTGCAGCTCTTCCACAATGTGGACTGGTCCCTGAAGAAGAGCTGGGGAGCAGCACATGAAGACTGTGTCGCCAGAGGAGCAAATTTAGTGAGCATCCACAATCAGGCGGAGGAAGAGTTCCTGTCTCTGTACAGCAAAGGCAGCAGCAAGTGGATTGGCCTAAAGAGCAATCCCACAGAAGGAGGTGCGTGTAATGTGTATTTGATAGACCAGACTAAACTAGGATCCAAATAGAGTATAAACACAAAACATAATGACTCTTTCATTATCCTAGGCTATTCTTGGAGTGACGGCTCACCACTCTCTCACACCCACTGGGGCGAAGGGGAGCCGAACAACCACGAGGGCCGTGAGGACTGTGTAGAGATGGTGAGCAGCACCAATGGCACCCACTCCTGGTGGAACGATCTCAACTGTGACGCTCACCAAGACTGGATATGTATGATCGCCAAGGGGAAGAATCCCATCCTGCCTCCAATGCCCCCATCTCCTGTCCCAGGTACACTGTCAACATTATGCATCATAATATAATAAAATATTATTTGAATTTATAAATAAAATTGAAAAGGTTTGTTCACATTAATAGTATTGAGGCAATGAAGTAAAATAAACACTTTAAAATGTGGAATTACATAAAAAGCTAAATCTAATACAGTAAAATAAGTAAATGCAAGAAAATAGTGTAAATGGTCTACAGATTTTTCCAGAGTGCTTGTTGATTTCAATAGATATTCAGTTTACAATCACACAGTAACTTGGCTGTAACACTGTCTTAATGGAAAGAAGTAATCCTTTGTATATCAGGCTTTCTGTATTTGTCATAAAAACATAACTCACCCTGTTAGGGATAAGACAATGAGTCAGTCATATCATCTTCTTGTATCTTTTCTCTTTTTTCCAATTCTCAGCTCCTGATTGTGGAACCAACCCCGGCTGGAGGAAGAACAACAACATCTGTTACTATTACAATGACACCGACATAGTGGACTTCCACACAGCTATGATACGCTGCTACACTGAGAAAGCAACACTTGTGTCCATCCACAACAGAGACGAACAGGCATATGTTAACAGCATGGTACATTTATTTTAACTTTACAAGAAATTTACAGTACTATATCAGATGCTGTAATATGTTTAATTGAAATATATTTGTGTTAACACACTTACAGGTGGGGACAGGGAAGGTTTCAGCAGCCTGGATAGGAATGAGGGCATCTGGCCTTACAAATGAACAATACATGTATGTATATTTCTCAGTGAATAACATTAAGTTAAGATGAAATGTAATGGCAAAATCTCCTACAAAAAAAGACTAGTTTTTATAATATTACTATATTATTTATTAATATTACTGAGCTCATTTTTTCTTTCTTTGATCAGAGCAGCACACAGACTGTTTTAAGCATGTGAGAATGTAATCTTACAGCAATAGGCAGTGAATAATGCTAGGGCATTGTGACAGCAATCACCGGAAATTTACTGGGATGTGAGGACATGTTTAGACATGTTCGCACCTGGTGAATATATATTGAAACTACTTTGATGAACTCTAACATTTAAGTTCACAGTCAGTTACTAATTCATTATCATAATTAGTCACCTCTCATTTGCAGCAAAGGGAAGTTTTGTTAAAATGTATTATTGGTGTTCCAATATAATTTCTGCTCCAGAGAGATTTTTGCCCTTTATGGTGTACATACTGTATAAAATGTCAATGCCGTGATTTCTGTCTTATCTGAACAGATGGGTGGACTTTTCCCCTGTGACATACACTCACTGGGCACCAGGTGAGCCCAACAATGCCAACGGGGAGGAACAGTGTGTTCAAATGAACAGACATCAAGGTACTGAAATTCAAATCATCTTAACAACTGAGGGCATACAGACGTGTTTGTTTACTATGCACAGACTCCCCAGTTACACTGAACTTTTTGGCTTTTTAAGGTGGATGGAACGATGCCAACTGTGGTCGAGCTGGAGCAGGATATGTCTGTAAGAAATTCCCTGGAGATATCCACACTCCTCCTCCACCCACACAGCCATGGGAGGGCAACTGCCCTGAAGGTAACACATTTTAAGTATGAGCACAATCATGTGTTTTTTATTTATTACAACAAATTAAAAAGAGAAACAATGCATTTGTCATATTAACTTATTTCTACCCGTTTGTTGTATCCGTCAATTATTTTCTGAAAATTCAATATATCATTATACATCTTAATGTGAATAGCATATTTTGTCTGTATCACATGCCCTATTAGGATGCTGTGATCCTGTCCATATTGTATATAAAGACAGGAGTAAGACACTTTAAAACCGCCTTTGCTGATCAGAGCTGCTGGTCCTACCTCACCTTGTTTGTCTATAAGGTTTTTTTTATGTACATTATAATTTAGCCCTTACTTTTAAGCATCCATGAAATATAATTCAACCTATTGAATCTTCTTTCTGTCCCTCCCTGCAGGATGGATGCGTTTCAAGGATAAATGCTTCATATTCAAAGGAAAAAAAGATGACATTAAGGGCAACTGGTCTTTTGCCCGAAACTGGTGCAAAGACCAAGGAGGAGAACTGGCCGTTATTGATGACCAGTATGAGAATGGTAATCTCAGCATATAAAATAAAAGAATTTCAGTCCAGTGGTCCCAGTTCAGACGCTGCTCTTATCACACTCTTCTCCTCTTCTGCAGACTTTGTGTCCAGTTACCTGAGGGACCTGCAGCACTCTACATGGATCGGTCTTTCCGATCTTTTGGTAGAAAATCAGTACGCCTGGAGTGATGGAGTCAGCCCAGTGCTGTACACCAACTGGAACGACAAAGAGCCCAACAATGCAGATGGAGCGGTGAGGATATTTTACCTACACTATGTTGTTTTATCATAATTGGAGGAAATCAGGTGGGAAATATGGTAAAGCACTGTATTCATAGCCAGGACTAAAACCTGCATGCTATGCTTTAGAACAGCACATTCATAGTTCATTTCCGTGTCATTCTCCACAGGAACACTGTGTAGCATTGACTCACAATCACCTGGTGACCGGCAAGTGGAACGATGATGCCTGTCATAAGACCCACAGCTTCGTTTGCTACAGGAAGAAATGTCAGAATTCTTCCTAAATTAAATTAAACTTTAGTAAAAAGCTATATCGCCCCCTTCTCATTACCATTTCTTAATCTCCTTCCACATCAGCGAGCAGCATCAAACCTCCTTCCCCAACGAAGAGCCCCTGTCCAGCTTGGTACCCAATCTCCTGGTACCACAACTGCTACAAGCTGGTGGAGGAGGCAGCAACCTGGGACACAGCTGAGACAACCTGCAAGCAGCAAGGAGGCAACCTGGCCAGCATCGACATGAGCTACGACCAGGCCTTTGTTGCAGGCGTGGTCCTGCAGGGCAAAGCAGATGCCTGGATCGGCCTCAGACGCAAGGTGCTTTCACGCGGAGCAATGCACAATAATAAACCTAAACTACCTACAAATTCACAAGACACAGGAGGCCAGTGTATTCATGTATAAATAAGCAACAAAGTGATTTTTTAACTCTGCTCATCTCAGATCAGACCAATCAACCTACATAAGTATTATAATCAAAATATTTTGAAGTATAAAACCATTTCACAGAAGAATGATGTGTTATGACATGATATGATAACTGATATGACGTTATTCCATACATAATGCCTTAATACTAATGCATCAATCAGCATTTTATTCTTGTAGCTGCCCAAAGTGGAGCTACTTTTAAATTCTGTATATACAGTGTTTAAATCTGAGAGGTTGTGAGATGATTAATAGAACATAGGAAAAAACAAATCGATTTTTATCTACATAAAAAAGTGTGAAAAGTTTAGAGGGGGACTAAATTTTTTGCTGGAACTGCTAACAGCCACAACAAGGGGGCCCTAGCAGGCACAGACATTTTGTAATGTAAAGCCAAAAATGTAGAGGACCACTGTTTTAACATCTTATTTGAAAAAAATCATTTTAAAAGTAGCTAGTAACTAGAGGAGACAAATAAATATGGTGGGATAGAAGCAAAAAGTAGCAGAAAACTGAAGAATACTTCAGACATGATTGAAACAAAAAAATACTATGGATAGCTACAATTAGAGGCAATCAAGAAAAATAAATTGTAATTTGGGTGAACCAATCTTTTAATCATGAAATTCAAGCTCATATGTTCTTGTAATGCAGGATGATGGCTCCTACTTCTGGACAGATGGCTGGCCAGTGTTTTTTACTGAATGGGGACCAGGAGAACCCAGTAACAATAAAAACGAGGGTTGTGTTAGTATGCACGCTTCTCGTGTGTTCCATGGGACCTGGAATGACACCAACTGTGACCAGAAAAAACCCTACATCTGCAAGTACTCCACAGGTACAGCACAAA
>JAUBNQ010000004.1:6330783-6342697 GCA_032353495.1 Ctenopoma kingsleyae | reverse complement strand
AAATAAATAAACTCAACTTACAACGAGGAGTTCTGTTGACTGAGTTGGGATGGATCTGTAGGAGAAGAATCATAGCCTTCTGAACAAAAACAAGAAAATATTAATCCAACAAAAGAAACTGACAGTATCACCTGATGATACTTACTTTATGAAATTGTAATATTGTACAGACAGAAAAAAATGGCTGACTTTGTTTAACAACACAGTTCTTGTTTTACACAACACACCATCCAGTATTTTCTGGTCTCCAAGTATCCATATACTGTTTATGTTGGTAAAATACTGCACCTCTTGTGCGGTTATTTTCTGCCAGGTTTTGAGTGACTAATAAAGAGTAGTAGTGACTCATTTTCTGCTGAAGCTTGAAATCAAATGACATATTCACAAAAGAAAGAAACAAGAAGACAGGAATAGCAAGTGATGGATGAAAACAGCTATTTGTGTAAATGAATACAGTGACTTGAGATGAAATTGCAGGGTTGTTTCTCTCTGGCATTTTGTGGTCAGTTAACAAAGTAGGGCATCATGTTTGGATAAGTTGCCATAGAAACGTCACTTTGAGTAAAAACACCAGAGAGGAGAGGAGAGGATGTTCATCTTGTGACTCACTTTGCCCTGGACATGAAGTGACATGCTCTGCTTCCTGTGAATACAAGAAAAAAAAACAAAAAAAAACCCACTGGCATTTATACATTTGCATCTACATTCATATCAAAGTACTAACTGGTATAATAGAAGCAGCAGGTACATCTGTCTTGAAGCAATGAACAATCTCATTGCTCATGAACCTGAACACTCTTTGACAATCTCTTAACATGTACGTCCTCAACAAATTGCAAGCTAATCTTATGTGTAATTAAAAAATAAAATATAAACATGTCTAAAACTGATCATGTAAAATCTTTAAAAAAAATTTAAATAAATATATATGCAATTATATAATTAGATATGGGTAAAACATCTCTGTGTACAGTGAATATCCACAACATACTGATTCTAAATTTACCCATAGCTGAAGTGGAAAAACTTGCCAAAGGTCTCAAATGGAAATGTTACTTTCTTTGGGAAGCACGAATAAATGTAGTAAGTTATCTGATAATGGAGATAGCTAATACATCTACAGTGCCACTAAAGCATACAGGCAATTTGCCAGAGAGTTTGCTGAAGCTCTATCACATCACATGAATGAAACTGCAATCGAGAATGTTTGTGCTCATATTTTCATACAAGTGGGAACATGGAGTCAAGATAGATTTCAAGATAACCGTCTTCAGATCTTACCGTGGTTGAGAACTGGGACTTTGAGGGTTCATCTGTGCTAGGCGTGTGTATAGTTGTCAGGAGAGGAGGCCATGATTGGGTCATTTCCTGTGGATGGTGGGGGAAAAAAAAAAAAAGGAGTGTGATATGTGTTGGGAGCCAACCAGCATAGTGTTGATGTTGAAGCAGTATCTCAACATGACTACAGTAATACAGTAGCAGTTACCATCATTTCTACAGGGGAAAAACTACCTATCAATGAGAACACTTCCTAAACTTGCATGTTGGAAAATGTGGTCTCGGCAATCTTCTGTTGCACAGTTCTAAATGATACTTGTCCATCATAAAAAATGATTGGTAGAACAAAACTTGATTGTTTAAAATGAGCAAAATGGGTAAAACAAGAGCACAGTCACTGTTAATATGGGATGATACTATGCACTAGGCAAATTGGTTCAGGCAATACAAATGTTATATTTCATAAGCAAATAATTAAGCTATAAATGACAACAGACAACAGAAATGCTCACAGAAGAACAGAATAGCAAGTGTCCTGTCACAACCAGACATCCAACGTCAATACTAATGGACAGAGGATAGCACTGTTCAGAAGAGCCCTGACAAGTTAAAACTAAAGACAAACACAGCTACAACATTGTTTATATTCATGTTCACTGGAAAGCTGTTGTCTTCCTTCCCCTCTTTGCTGGAATACTGTTGCGGATCTTGGCACAGTACCACCATTAGCTGACAAACGGAATAATACGACACCATTGACAGGACGTATTGCATCACACCGGACAAACAAAATGTGGAGACACTCATAGGAAAACTGTTTCATCATATCCTTGGAGAGCGCCTCCAATTTTGCTCTTTGTGTATGCAGATATGCATGTGAATGATATGTGGGTAAGTTACATTAAAAGCTCAATACAGTCCCTTCAAAAGACGAAAGTTCAGAATTTCTGCTTTTATTTGAAGTATTTAAACCCAGTCTTCGGTGTATAGCAAACCAAAATGAATCAGCCTTGCTATTTCAACACTTTGAGGGACTGTATGAGAGTCAGTCAGAATCTACACCTTTTTTAACTCAAATGTAAGATGGAAATGAGAATTTAAACTATTGGACTTACCCTTAAGATTTCTTCTACACACCGAGCTTCATTTGTCTTTGCCTGTAAAATGGACATTTGAGTGAGAAGAGTTTCTGAAAACACGTGGAAAATCCAGACGCAAACTCTGAGTTAAAAATTTAACATAGTAAGAAGAGTAAGATTTGTTTATTTGACAGACCAGAATAGAAATTCTGACTTTAACCTTCCCATCTCATTGCACACTCTTTGTAAAGTATATTCAAACTTATTAACATAACATGTTGAGACAAATTATAATTTTTCTGTAAAAAGCAAAAATATACACTTTTATCAAGAGACAAACAACTAAGAGAGAGGACAAAATATTAGAAACAAGTTTGAGTATAATGCAGTCCTACTGCTGCCTACCTGTGTACTACAACACTGCTAACTCCAGTCTCAAACACTAGGTAATTGATAACCCGTATCAGGCAGCAACCCTAACATCAGATAAATACTGTGTGTAAGTGATGCAACACTCTGCATTTCAGTTTGCATTCAGGACTCTCAGTATTTCCTTATGAATGGACAATGTTTGAGATAAGGTCAGAGTGAATGGGCCCCAAGAGCAGTTATGTAAGTTGGTGACAAAGCTCATTTATTGTTCTGCTGAGCCCAGGGGTAAAGTTATCAGAGGCAGTTGAGGTCACATACACACAGAGCGAAACAAACTATAGACTGCTTGCTACATACATCATGCTATGCACCTGCATAAGACATCGACAGTAATAATGTGCCCCATGCATACTCAGAAATGGATGGTGGATACTAGTATTATTGATCTTAACAGTAAAGCATAGTGGTGGTAAAATGCAAATACTTCCCCAAAGCTAAAAAAAAGAGTCCTTTCTGCTACATGTGTTTTTTATTTCTTTCATGACGCATTTTCCATTTCAAGGGGCATAGCTGGATCTTGATATATGACTTACATACTTGTTTGCAAAATGCGCTCAGTTTCACTAAACATTTTCGCTGGTCTTGTCAGTCTTTCTTGCATGTATAATATACATGCACAAGGAAGTCTGCTGCCCAATTACAGCTTTACATTAACCAGTGTTGAGAATAACGTTAATCTCACGTCACTTCTTAAATAAGTGGGTATAGCTCAAAATAAGATCTAAAACATCCTCTCAATGATTTAGTCAAGAAACATTCTGAATTTACTGTGACTTACTGTGTACTGTAAATGGTTTATGTATGGCCTAGTGCAGACAAAGTTCAGGAATGGGAACAGAACTGGGGGGTTGGTGAGAAATAGGGGAGTGAGTCACTGCCTAGTTATCCTGCATTAGACTAGTCCCAGCAGTGAAAACAGCAGCATATTCAACCCTGCTCTGCTATTGCAGGAGGGTAAAAGGGGGTGTGGAGCAAGGGCTGTGTGTATATGTTTGTGTGTGACAGAGAACAGATGAATAGAGTTTAACTGGAGTTCAGCCAAACTTTTCACAACAAAGAAATCCCAAGGCCTGACCATTCTTGCAGAAATATCAAAACTTTGAAGAGCACATGCTGAGATCAGCAGATACACAATCCTCTTAGCCCATAGGACATTACATTCAGATCTCAGGCAAAACTCCTGAGAAAGAAATTTGTAGGACTTCCTTTTTCCTACAGTAACACCTCCCCCATAGTCCCTGAAACCACCACACAAAGACCATTGCAAGACAATCATCTATGATACAGTACATGTCCATGTCACTGAAGTGGAAAATACATAAAAGTACTTAAAAAAGAAAATGCACATAAATTACAGTACATCAGATTTAACATATACATTTAATAGTGTTTTGAAAAGTGTACTGTATTTGTTTAAAGAGAACCAAAGTAAAACCAGAACTTCCAAGTTCATACCAAAATTAAGAACATTTTCTTAATTAGCATACTGATAACTATGTAATAATGCAAATTATTAAAATCCAACTGTGACCTAACTTTGTTGACTAGCAACTTATGCACTTCTCTCTATCTGTCATGACAAAGATGGCAACTTTTTGTCTATTTTTAGCAGACGTAAATAAACACATTTTCCCACAAATCCAACAGCGTTGTGGGTTGTGATCAGCCCGACAGACATGGACTCATCAAGTGACCGTGTCTAGTCAAAAAGCGGATTTCAGCTCTCAAAATACCCTCTTGCCCATGTAACCAGTGTCCTGGGTTTGAATCTGACTGAGGACTTTTGCTGCATGTCACCAGTCATGTCATGACACCTTCTCTTCTCACATGTTTTTCTACCTCTAGCTTCTAAAAAATAAAAGGCAAACAATGCCCCCAAAAAACAATCTTTAAAAAAAAAAAAATTGTGCAACAGATGATTCATCACAGATTATCATCAATGCTATTTTAGTAGTTCCATGGGAGCTCATCTCATCTTACATTTTAAATAATCTAATATATGACAGTTATCAAATGTAAGACAATACACTCACCTCCAAAAACTGTGGCAGCATTTTCGTTTTGCCTTGGTCAGACTTGTTGAATAACTCCGGTAAAGGTGCATATGGCTCTGGTGACGGCTTTAGCTCAGGTGATTCGCTGACCACTTGGTCCTGACCATCCATGGGCCTCACATAGGCTGTTGGCTTCCGAGTCATGACTACACTGGGTTGTTTAGATGACAGGAGTGGAGGGAAGGTCTGGCAGGGCAGTGTGGTGGTCTTGTTGGCTTGAGGCAGAGATGCATCTTTGGGGGACAATGTGGAAACATCCATGGTACTGGAAGATGCGGAGAGGTCACCTGTGGATCCTTGAAGCTGATGTCTGTCAAAGGTGTCCTTAGTGTCTGTGTTAGTGTTATCGTGGTCACTGGAATGCAGAAAGTCTAGCGGCTTAGCATCGGGAGACTGAGCAGACATTTCCTGGGGAAGGCTGATACGGTCCCTGAGATCCGAGTAGGCTTCACTCTTCTTTTGTTCAAGTGCTGAGTGGCCAAGCTGAGTGCCCTGACTGTGGTTCAAAGAAGCCTTTGAGAAAGTGGATGCATGTCCATGTTGGTGGGGTGGCGAAGAGGCAGTGGATGTTCTCATGGGCTGAGAAGAGTAACTGTTGCTACAGGGACCTTTTTGGGTTTGGGTGGTCATATAATGGACCTGGGTGAATGGAGGTTTGGTTGATTTATCAGGTTGACATTGATCTGACTGTGAGCAGCTTACATAAGTAGGAGTGGGTGAAGGGTCAGTGGAAAAGGGACTGGGATTATTCACATCTTCATAACTACCCAGCATCCTTTGGATTCGACTGGAAAGCTCATCCCCTTTGTTTGTCTAGAAAAAGAAAGATTTTTCTGAGAGCTCCAATATATCCAACTCAGCTTATACCAAACTACCTAAAATAAAAACATGTTTAATGTTTATTTTCCGAACATTATCTATCAGGTATCTATCAATGAAACCATAAGAAACTCTTACCTTGTATGGTTCCCCAAAGAGTGGCACATTTTCCGTGTTAACTTCTTTGCTTTGGTTGGTTTCTTGGTTCCTCTGTTCCCATGCTCGGAGGCGGAGACGGTTCCTTTCTTCATTGTATACGCTGCAAACATCAGAAAGAATGAAAGAAAGCTCTTATATGAAAACTGCACTTGCAAGTAGATCACTTCCAATCTAACCCTAAATGTAATTAACAAGTGCCACAGGTAAAAAAGTGTCTTCAGTATTAAAATAGCAATCCCGCCATGACACTGAGATTGTTCACATGCTCCACTGCCCAGTGCCTGAGGCTGCAATAAGCCTCTTTCTTAAATCTGTTATTTAGATTTGTTGGACATTTTTTATTATTTCCATACTTACAAACCCTAGAATAATAAATGTGACAATCAGTTTTGGCTGAAGACAAATTTACTATGGGCAGGGCAGTAATATCCAATGGGAGAAGACAGTGCCCATCATATCTACAGACAAGTGCAATTAGACTCACAGATGCCATGAGGTTTCACCACAACGTTCACATCTGTTCTCTCTAGTCCCTAAAGATGACATATGGTCCACACGTACATCAAATGGATAATTACAACTTCTTATCCTGATAAGATGCCAATGCCAAAAAGTGCTTGCCATAATATTATATTGTAGAATAACATCAGCCCCCATAGATTCATTCATGCATTGTTTAATATTTTATATATAGTAAGGTAAACTCAACACTTTTCAGCACTAAATTTTTGTGGTTTCTACCCAAAATACAGGGCTGATTATCCCCTCTGACAGCAACCCCCAAAGGGATGCATCCATGGCAACAAGTGGAGCAACACAGATTTGGGACTAAGACAAGCAGATGAGCACTCACTCATTAATGTTGCAGAGACACAGGCCAGAGTATCAAGACAGAACAAAGTGGCATGGACAAGTCACAGTCCCAGGTTACCCAGGGGTAAAGCAACATACTGTGTCCTCCAAAACAAACATAAAACCAAGGTTGTCTTGATGATGCTCTTCTTGCATCATTGAGTCTGCAAGAGTTACTGATGAGCAACTAAGCTGGCCAGTGCCAGAACTCACATCTGAGTACTGAATCACATCTGCCTGTGATTTAATGTTAATATTGGGTCTAAGCATTTAAAAAAGAATGCAACATAAACTTGCTTGGGCCACATCCACTGTACCCTCCAAGTACCATACTACTATACCTTTCTCTTAGTCACACCAGTCAAAGGATGACAGAAAAACAAAGCAGAAAACAAGGCCAATAAACGAGTCTTCCTAGCTACTGTGGCTTTCAACAGCAGCAGCAAGTTTGCTGCAGGCACTGACTGAAAAATCCCTAAAAAGGATTAAACTGCATCCTGCACAATCACACCTTTATCCTGACAGCCCACAACCACACACTAAAAACATTACTAATGTTACTGTAAAGAACAGGCAAGACATGTAATGCCTTTTTTTAAAGTACTGAATTCAACTGCAGATACTCTGAGTATCTTCAATCATGCTGGATGAGAGCGCTCTGAGCAAACCCATTTATCAAACTAACTAAAAAGGTGAAATGACCTTTCCACACTACAGAATAACCCACAAGAAAGCAGTACTGATACTGAAACACCTAAACCTAAGGCCACTTCTGAATATTATTCTGGTCAATCAAAACAACAACTCAGATTTATATGAGCTGTTACAGCCTCTAAGGCAGGTAAACACCAAAATCAAGTTCAAGTTTCTGCTGGTAGTATTTAGCAAATATTCGTGCACAGCTACCTCATATAATGACAAATGAAAGAGATAAACAGTGATATTCTCACATTCACAGTACGAGCCTTGTATAAACTACAAACATCCATCCATCCATTCATCTATCATCTCTTATCCAAACCGCTCTTCCTGCTAAAAGTCGCGGGGCCTGGAGCCAAACCCAGCTATCACTGAGCGAGAGGCGGGGTACACCCTGGGAGAGGCCGACAGTCTATCACACACAGGGCTGACATTTAGAGACAGAAAAACATTCACACCCATGGGCAATTTAGATTGACCAATGAACCTCACTCCATGTCTTTGGAGTGTGGGAGGAAGCCGGAGTACCCACAGGTAACCCACACAGACACGGAGAGGGAATGCAAACTCCACACAGAAAGGCACCTGGCCAACAGGTGGATTTGAACCCGGGTCATTCTTGTTGTGAGGCGACAGTGTTAAAAATTTCCTCAATTATGAAAATGTTTGCTCACCCCACCAGTAGAAACAATCCAAAAAAAAGAAAAGCTCGACAGAAGATCCAATCCCGTCCAAATCTGTCAATGCCCAATATCATTACATCAACCTAGTAGAAATGGTTACGGATGTTACTGCCATCATTTATGATATGATCACATTTAATACCTTAAATTGAAACTAATAATTATTTTCAAATTAATTATTCAAATATTTAGTCCAAAATACTAGTATTTGGCATTTCTTATAAACAAATATAGTGAAAAAGATGAGATGACATAATTAATCAATTAACTATTTTTTAATTTAATTAATTTGACCTCATAATTTGAAGAGGCAGTAGATAATAATAACTGCTATTCTGCGGTGAAACTGGAAATTAAATAAACACTTATTAGATGGAAAAGTATCACCTTTTGCTTCAGACTAGTACTTTAAACTGTATAAAGCTGATTTTATTGCAACATTTATTTCCACATCTTCTCACAGTCTTGGAAAGTCTGTTGCTTCCTTGAGTCATAAAGGGACAGAATTGCTTTGCAATAAATGAAAAATTAATCATAATCTGCACTTTTCTTTTTTCATCAGTATATCATATCATATTGTATCATATGAAGTGGAGTACATGAGAAGTCTACGGTTGGGCTGCAATAGATGCCCACAGGAGATTTTATTCTTTGTTTTCAGCTATATTTATAGTGCACTGGCTAACTAGCAAATATCTAAATAAATATTTTTGCTGCAGTATTTAAGTTACCCTATTGCCATCCTATTTTGAGAAATAGGATAAATAGCTAAAACATTAGAAACATCTTTTAATACAATGCACTCTACTACAACACCACCATCCATAGCAGAATTAGTAAGATTATTACCTTTCTGACAGTTTCTACAAACACTGACAAATTACAAACTTGTAAAAAGTAGAATTAATGTCAGAGCTGCTCTGTTGGGTCGCATTAGATCGTGCAGGTGTACCGTAAAGGAAGCACTGTCAACATTTAAGTTAAATGAAAGTGACACAAACGCTTCGTGATTTCTGAGGCAAACCTTAAGTTTCGCCGTCACCCACTTCAATCCGAGGTGGTGAAACTAAAACACGACGGGCCGAGGTTGTTCACAAATCTCACAAACGTGTTAGCGGATTTAAAAACTAACCGTGTAGATGTTGTTAGCTGATATAAACACAGCTGCACCGAGGACCAGCTGGTATAAATCACACCAGGCTGCTCCGTCCTTCCAGCTGATTCCACCTCTTCCCCGAAACGCTTATCAAAGCTGAACCCCCCCCCGCCTCCCACCTCCCTGCCGCCGCCAGGCTGTTTCACACATAACCACACACAAAACACCAAACCTGTGCTCGCTTTTCTTTTGATACTTTCGCACAGTTTCGCACTAAACTTTCACCGGGTGAGCAGACTAACCCAGCTCATTAACGTCAAGTTTCCCAGCCGGACTCGACGCTAGCGCCCCGCCGCTAGCAGCTAGCCGCGGCTCGGTCTGCCTACCTCGGCTGTGATGCCATGGTGCGCCCGTCGCAACAACACGAAGTTGTTTGTCATGTGTTTCTGACAGTCCTCATCGACGTGCTCTTCTCGCTGGCTCACATTGTTCACAGGTGAAGATGAGTTGTTGCCTGAAAACACTGTCAGGCCGCCGTTGTTGGATAGTTGTCTGCAGACCGTGCGTGTTTGGGTCGTCCGCTCTCAGCCTGCTGGATTGTTCTACTCTATTCAGCCGTCTGGGGACCAAGCTCGGTTTTATGCACTTCAATGCGCTATAAACGCTTGAGAAAATATCCGTAAAGCCGCTGTGCTACTACTGGAAGTGTAAATATTATGTAGGCGTAAAGAATGAGGCCATTAAACGCTGTATTATTGACTGTTTTCCTTCATTGCCGCAGTTTATCCAAACTTTGCACTAATACCCCTGCGTGTCAGACATGGTACAGTCATCTGTGGTCACATATGTTTTACCACAGTGCTGTGTTTGATCTATAAGACTATTTAAATGCCTGAGATCTTCATAGATAGAATCAAAGTAATATAATTGTGACTTAAAATAGAATACAATATAAAAAATAGGCTGTCAGGCTGTAGATGTATTTATTTTTTTTGCTTAACCAGTGGTTTCATGCATTATAATGAAAATAGTTTGCTTCTGTTGTTCAGTTCAGTCACAGAGGTGGTAAGAAATTAGATTTACTCAAGTACAGTGATGAGTTACTTGTACTTTACTTGGGTATTTCCATTTAATGTTACTTTACTACCATTATTAGTATTTTTACTCATCTAAATGTATTTTACTGAAAGGTTCCCTGTATGAGTTCATTATAAAGTTATCAAAAAACTTGCTTATAATAATAATCGTGTCTGTCCTACATGCTCTGCTTTCAAAAGTACAGTATAGCCACTTGGCATTTAATTTGATGGTAAGTAGCAACCCAGTTAAGATGTACTGATTGAGGTGACACAAAAATAAATATGTGTGGATGTGGAAGTATATGAGGAGATATGTACAACTATTGTGGATACAACACAAAAGACTTAATTAATGTAGAGAACAGACCAAATACAGTACACATCATATTTTGTTATTGGTGAAGGTCTGTCCAGAAATAATAAGGCAGACTTTCAAATCTCCTGACTCACTTTGCCACTTTGGTGCCAGAGTCACAGAGTCCAGGTTGTGATGACACAGAGCCAAAACTGTCAGTGATACTGAGGTAGGTTTCAAGGTTAGGTTTAAATAAAAACATGAGGGTAATGCTTGAGAAAACAGATTTGCCTGAGTTGAAAAATCAAATGGTTTGTGTGAACACAGACTTGTGTGTGACGTAATAGCACAGACTGTGGAGAAGGTTGTGTTATTGGACACTCACCCTAGGTGGTTATGTTATGCTGCTGGCAATCTGCCACTAGCACACCACCCTACTTCATTTAGTGTGTAAATGGAGGCTAAAGACAACAGAATGAACCCTTTAACATATGTAAATATATGTTTTGTTCGCTCACTGCATTCACATTCTTATGAAGCCAGGTCAGTCAGTCAAAAGCAGGTATTTGTCACTCACAATCATTTGGTCTCATAGAGTTCACAATTCAGAAAAAAATACTGCTTATCATTAGTAGTGGCAGATGTTTCAAGTTGTTTTTTTCAGTTATTGTATGGTTTTAGGATATATTTGACAGGTGAAAGACACACAGCACTTTGGTTTTATCAACTGCTGCCCTGTTGCAAGCTTGCCATCTGGTGGCTGGATGGTGTAAATGACTCTTTGCGCTTAACATTAGTTTACATGACACCAGTAGGTGGCATTATCTTGTTTCTTGTCTGTTTATTAGGTACACCAAAGTGAAATAAATGCAGTCTAATGAAAACCTGCAGTTAATCCTGCAATCATGAGGACTAAACATGATTAAGTTCAGCTTGTTGCATTGTGCACTGAATCATAGGTGTTTCTATTATTCTGTACACCTCATTTACACCAGTGACAATAAATGTGATTGTAAAAGAAAAAAATAAATGTTTTAATATTGCCATGAATGTTAACAACCATTAACATGTCATATTTACATTCTTCATTTCACAGAGAACTTTTGTTGCCCTTAAATAAATCCAGCAGACTATATTTAGCAGATATTCTAATAAATGTCTCTTTGTGTTTAACAACGGAGCATTCATACATACATATGCTTCTAAACTCAAATGCCGTCAAAGACCCTCACAACTACAAGTTTAAAGTCACAAACAACAAACTCAGACAGTGATTCTCATTTATTCTGACTCTAAAATGCCTGTATAATTGTGTCATAATTAATGGATATATACACAACTTGATATGTTAATAAACTCCTAGTATTAAGTATTGTAGAAAGTTAATAG
>JAUBNQ010000004.1:6310719-6330683 GCA_032353495.1 Ctenopoma kingsleyae | reverse complement strand
TCACTATTATGTAATATTTACCGTTATTACTTACAGATCTATCTATCTATCTATCTATCTATCTATCTATCTATCTAAAAACAAGATGGTCTCTCCACCTCAACCAACAGCAGTAAAAAGCAATTTAATCTACTTTTAAATGAGTACCATTTTGAACACATGAACCTTACTTGTGTGTGGTATTATTGTAGTAAAAGTACTTTTTTAGCCACCGCCTTGTTGGTTGGAGTAACTGGGATTTCTCTGCCAGAAGGTGACCAGATAGGGAGGACATTTAAGGACTTTGTCCCCCAGGACGTCTTCCTGGGTGATAACCTGTATGCAGAAAGATGTCCCAGCCGTCGCTGTGCTGAAATGCTCCGTGACATCGTAGCGGAGGCCGCATGCGTCTGCGACTGTGGAGGAGCCGCCGTTTACGCGCAGCGTGGTGGCAGCCGGAGCAGTGACTTTGACTTCCAGCAGCTCAGGTGCAACTGCAAATATATCCACAGGCAGCACCACGTAGGCATGGTGAAAGCTCTCTCCAATGGTGCACTTGAGATCCGTAGACCAGCAGTATTCGCCCAGGTCCCCTGGGAAGAGAGATGATGATGAATGGTGACTGATATGAGATAAAGCCATTTCACTTCTCAGCATTTGGTTCAGGTAGGATATGACTTATGAGTCTAAGAGCAGCACAAACTTAAAATATCACTCTGCGTCTCCTTACCTTCTGTGGAGTCTTTAAGTCGTATATTATGATGGTCCTGGAGCTGCAATTTTCTGACGTACGTCATCCCAGTGCACTCCATTAAACAGTCCGTGACTTCTGTCACCGTGCTGGAGATCGGTCTCAGCAGTGTTTCCTTTTCTGAACATTCAACTGCCCCTACAGCCACCAGACGTGTGGCCAGCAAAGCAAAAGACACCAGCAAAGTGAAATATCTTGACATTATGTCCGGTCTCAATTAATCATCGAATTCCTGCTGTGGTCTTGTGGAGCTGTTTTATCGCTTTCCAGATTTAATATCCTTCTAGGACAAGCTGAGGACCATAAGAAAGGCTGAGCATCCAGGAACACAGACTGCATGCATCCACAGCCAAACGGAGACGCCGAGGGCGTGAGCAGCGCGTATTGTGAGCTGAGCAGCAGCAGCAGCAGTAGCAGCACTGGGCAAAGGAAGTTTGTAGAGGTTTGTGGGGGGCGTCCAGACACAGTATTGAGTTGTAGGTTACCCACGCTGGAAGGGCTCCCAGGGGTGAACATTTATACACTCGAGCACAGAGCCAACATTTGCTCCACTGCTCTCTGCTGCTGGCAGGGCAGGAGGAACTTATTTAATAAAACAACATTCTTTTGAAGAGTCATATTAACTTGTATTATGATATCATATTGATTGGAAAAATAACTATAAAGGAGAAATCTGTTGATTATGACTGTCTTTATTTAAAAAAAAAAATGTGAACAAGAAATCATTGCATTAGTACAAATTATAAAGCTGATCATAAGTAGAATTTTTATTTAAGTACTGATTAAATTCACTCAGGTGAGCAGTGGTCTGTTATAAAAAAATGTTTGAAAAGTGAATGTCTGAGTAACTTTGTAAAGTGAGTGTGAACATACAAACAAGAAACATAATATGTTAAAAAATAATGAATGAGAACTGTAACCGATCATGAAAAAAGACACGAGAAAACAAAACAAAAACTCTACCCTAATGCAAATGTGTAGAGAAACACACATAATGTGAATCAAACACAATGTTCTGGTTTAATACATGACTTAGAAAAAAGAACAGATACTGAAAAAAGAAAAAAAAATCTTTACAGTTGTCTGTAACTAAAAATAAAGTGAATGACATCTTTAGTTTTATATCACAATATACAATAAGAAATCTGATTTTTAAAATTAGATCTTTAATTAATTACGTTACTGCAATTAATTATGAATATTGCATGTGTAACTTTTGGGGTTTGCAGGGCAGAATTACTCCTTTTATCTGTTCTACCAGTTGAAACATGAAAATGGAGCATGGTTAATGCATGATTGTTATTAGGTTGAAACATGTATTTTTTTAAATTTTTATTACCTCAGTTTGCCTGTTGAGATGAAAATGAATTCTTTTCCATAAGAGGAGACAGTAATTTCACAGGTCAGAGAAGAGAAGATTTGGCTCTGGGCAGTCTCACATATTTGGAGGGAACACTCAGTAACAGTTAGTGGTTATAAATAGTGCTCTATGCTAAGGAGATTTATTTAAAGATAAACTGACAGCATTTATTACACATGAAGTGCCAGCTGCACTTCAGCTGAGATGCACTTCAATGCCCTGCAAAACCTGAGCTTGTTTAGTTGGTAACTTTTAAACAGCAGCAAGAGCAACAATGCATGATTAAGTTCAGTCTAATTGGTTTTTACCACTTAAACAATAATTGGTCAGTTTTATGTTTGGTTGTCCTCAAAAAATCTATGTGGCCAGTTGTGTCAATCTTTCTGGTTACACTAGAAAACAGGCATACTAAAATGAGTTACTGAGTTATTATAGAAACTTTGCTTTGGATCCCACGCTCAGTGTTAAGCACACATTGAACCAAGATAACTCTGAAAACTAAAGATAAATTGTCTACAAAAGCAGCATAGTTGTGAGAAAACAAAAGCCAGGTGGCTTGCAGATGTTACATACTCGACAACAAAACAGGTTCTACTCTTCGCTGAGCTGCTGGATGTTTCCAGGTCTACAGCCACAGCTGCGGGTCAGCTGCACAGAGGAAATGACGACAGTGCTGAATTCATCCATGTAGAGGATGGGAACCATTTCGTGGGAGGTGGGCTGACAACATGGCATTTGGACCTGGAGAAGAACAAAGAGATTCTTACTACAGAAACTGCCCAACAAGAATAAGATGAGACTGATGGGTTTTTTTTCTTTACATAACTATGTTATTCATATTCATGTTCATTAAGTTCAAATGAACTGAGAATGCAGATAGTGGCAGTTAAAGTTGTCTGGATTCTAGGAACAAAATAACCTATTCACCAACAGTCAATCACAGTTTTTACACTGATTTTACTATGTACACTCTCTCTGCCACAGTTACAACATCATCTGTTTCCATAATACTAATCTGCTGACACACATTAGTTCTACTTGACTAGCTTTGGTGGTTTTGTAGTAGGTACATTATATTAATGTTGGCAGCCAGAAGGCAAAAGGAGGAAACAAGTACGTGCAGCTGTTTCACCTTAAAGACATAAAGGTAGACCATGCTACGTGCCGTTTGCATTGCCAAACTCTGAAACTCAGGCACAGTGGTGAAAAGTAACAAGACAGTACACAGATTAAAAACTGTTGTTAAGCTGTAACAGAGTGATGCATACTCAAGATGCAAGTTTTATGCAACTTTATACTTCTTCTGTGCAAGAATTCATTGATGTAAATCAGAACAATTTAAATAACTGTAATTGACCTGACAGCCTTTTCACAATTTAAATGTTGCTTAAAGGAATTATACCTGTGAGTCGGCATCCGGCATATTGTTGTGGCGTGATGGACATTGCACAGTGTTCACTTCAGGGTTACAGAGTGCACACTGAACCATGGTAAGGCTGACAGGATGGATCACCCAGGTGTCCCAGCCCAGATCTGGCAAATATAAGAATTAATATTAGCCAGATTACTATATTTCTTCATATGGGCTACAGCATACATATATGACAGTATTCTAGCACACACAGCACACAAAGTACCTTTCATGAAGATCTCAGAGACCATGGAACAGCACTTCAGGCTGGTACTGTTTCCATCATCAGGTGACACAGAGTAGCCAGAGACTGCTGGAACTGAAATAACATGGACAAGGACACAGTGTGACTTAAGGTTTTGCTCTGCTTAACTGAAAAAACAAACAAACAAAAGAATTGGTCCCAAGCTGGAAAAATATGAGATCCGTCGTAGATTCTGTTAGTTTTGGATTTCAGTTACCTGCAGCATCCTTGGCTCTGTGAGAAATGGTGCTAAAGATACGCTTCCATTGTTCTCTGACACTGTCCAGTCCACCAGCAGGCAACTGAGGCTCAGCCTGCAAGTTGAGTGCCCTGAGGAGACCCTTTCTGATGGACTGCAGTGACTCACCATGGCACCTGAACACAACATATAACTAAAATGATTACACAGAAAACACACAGACATTTTACAAAAGTAAATACGGTTTGTTTTCAACCAAGAAAAAACACATTTTTTTGTAGTAACTATGTTTTGATAGCTGTGGTTGCAACAATAACTGCTCTCCCAGTACCCTCAGTGAAATATGGAAACAGTTTATAGACATTTGGCTAAGCCAAAGTAGAATTACAAGACTTACACTGCTGAAGTTCAAATGGAGCAATTTGTTACTTCTATCCACATCATTCTTAGAAAACAACCTGAACCTCAACATAACCTTGAATCACCCACAGAATCTAGATTCATATGAAAGGGTCTGAGCACGTATGCAGACATGAGTGAAACAATGAGGCTACTCCAAATTTAAGATCATTTTAAATATTATCTGTGTGGAAAGAGTGTCACTGCTCCAAAAAGCAATGCATTTCAAAGGCACACTTGTCCTTACAGACGTGTACATATTTCACAAATAGTTCTGATTTACCTGTGGTGGGAAACCATAGAGTTTCCAGAGGTGGCTGATTGCTCCTTTGGTGGTTGCAAAACAAATGCAATCACCATTGAAGAACTCAGAAGCAACATGATGACAGTGAAAGCAAAGGACATCGTGGATGAGCTCGATGTTCTGTCTATAGATGATCTGTTTCTGAGTCAGACACGTGGTAGACGAAAGCTGGCGTTGGTTGTGTGCGTCTAGCTGGAGGAAGAGATAGAACTGACAAGACAGGGATTCTGTGCTTAGGTATTGTTTGTCAGGGCTTGGGAACCTGGGTTTTTATCTTCTTGTACCCCAGCTTGGCCTTGAGATACTTAACATTGTTGTCGTGTCCCTGTGTGAAAGAGTACGAGGAGGACGAACCAGAGAAAGAGATACTAATGTTGTCAAGGCAAACTGCCAGAGCGAGAGCGAGAGGCGGGAAGGAGGCAAAAAAAGAGCATAGTGTATAGGCATACAGTCCCCATACAGTTTTGCAACAGCAAGGCTAATTTGTTTGTTTTTGCTCAAAAGATCAAAGATCAAAAGATGGATGTGAGACGGAAGTTTCGAATTTCAGATTTCATTTGATGCTATGTAAAAATCAATATGTCAAACAATACAGGAAATAGCAGCTTTTGTAACAGATGACCCCAAATTTATGTGAGCGAATGGATTATGTGACTGTCAAGAATCTTCTTTTACCGAGGTATTTCACACGAGGCAGCTGTGGTTCATTTGGTGAAGCAGTTGTTCATGCACTGCAGGGTGCACGTCTGGCCACGTCTTGAAGTGTCACTGAGCAAGGCACTGAACCCCAAGTTGTGCATTGTGTGTGTGAGTGTAACTTGTAAGTTTGCAATGGATACAAGTGTCTGCCAAAAGCCTAAATGTAAATGTACAGTGAAGACATTTGTGAAGGTATCACAGTCTACCATTATAACAAGACTTCATGAGCAGAACAGAGGTCATGCCGAAAAAACTAAGATGTGTAGTGTATGCTGCACTGTTCCATCAAATAAAATATAAATGCTAATGCACAGTATAAATAAAATTCTATGTGCTTTATTATGTTGTGCACCTTTGCCCAAAGGTCCACCTGACATAACTGGTATTTTGGTTATCCATCCTATCCGCTTGTCCTTTTGAGGGTCACGGGAATGCTGGAGCCTGTCCCAGGTCGCCAGTCTATCACAGGGCTGACATACAGAGACAAACAACTATTCACAACTACACCGACAATTTAGAGTCACCAATAAACCTAACATGCATGTCTTTGGATGTTGGGGGGAAGCCAGAGTTCCTGGAAACTAACATACAAACTAACCTGCCGACCCATGGATGGTGATAGTGCTAACCACTACACCACCATGCCACCATATTTTAGTTATTTTATTACTATCTACCTCCACTAGAACAAAAAATAAAACTACATGGGTTTGAACATTTGCCGTCCAACAGGCCATAATCTACACTCAGAGAGGGCACGAGCCACAACAAAGCCTAGGAAATAGTTGGTGTGAGACTCTTTTGTGGTTTTGTTTTTCAAAAACAAATTTAGAGAAGCATGGGAAGAATTTTGCTGAGTGCCTATTTTTACATGTTTTCAACGGTATACCGCAAAACTATAAAACACAAGCTGTCTATTCATGATTGCATACGGGTAAATATCAGTTTCTATTATAACTCCCTTTCTTTGGCCTGACTTAAAAGACAGAAATCACCCGTGTTAAACATAATAATAATGTTTTTTTTTCAGTGCAGTTATTCAAGGACAGGATATGGGGGAAGAAATGTGGCAATAATCAGTGCTGCAGGTGATGTTAATGTCTGAAAGCCAAGAGCAAGAAAAGCTTGGCAGCACTGACAGCTGAGTGAGCCAGTGAGAATAAGAGTCATGCAAGGAATGGGAACTTCATGTCCTCAAGTGCCCTCTCCTATGTTTCCTCACTAAGGCCTAAACAGTAAAACTTTCCCATGTAGCCCAAAATACACCTCCTTTATTTTGTTTATTTGCTGCAGTGGATATAAAACCATAATTGATCATTATTTGCAGCTAACATAAATGGGTAAGTTGATGTTGAAATGAAGATGATGATTGTTACAGCTTTTCATCTCATACCTGAGATGCAGACCAGCATTGTGGAAAACTACCTTTCTTAGTTCATGAACCACCCCTGTCAAATTGGTCATAAGCCTAAGGCACTATGTGTTCCTAGCAACACTATCTGGGCATTATAACACGAACATGTGACAGGATCTTGTGTAAGATTTTCTACAGGTCTCAACAACACTGTAAAGATCTCAATAACAGGTCTTATTATCATGTCTCGACTTCTCAATTCTGGAACAATTTCATTAACAGCAAACTATACAAACAATAACAACTATAACAAACCATAATTCAGTAGACATAGTTTTCTTATGTTTGTATTTGTGAAACTTGCACAGCAATACAGCATAGAAGGAAAACTTGTCTACAATGTGAAATGTATACAGTCAACATTTGCAGCTATTGCGTGGTGGTGTGCAAGTGCAGTACACTGACGTAATAATAAAAAGAATAAGGGAGATTGTGTATAAGTGTGTGTGTGTAAGTGTATGTTGTACATTTACACCGGCAAGAAAAGCTTTGTTAACACCAAAACACAGAAAACATGTTCCTCATTCATCTGTATCAATTTATTCAGCAGTTAAACAATCAAAAACTTGCTGGTTTAAAAAAAAAGTGTGGATGGTCTTAAAATGATCAGCCATGCCCTCCCTCCCAAGTGTTAAAATATCTTAAGATAAGTTCATGTTCAGCAAACCAATGATTTGAGTTCATATTTGGCTTTTGCTCCATAGAGAGAGTGACGTCTCCTGAGGTGTTTCTAATGTTTTGGCCATCCTATTGACATAAATGATAAACACAGTTTATTTATCATCTTTCTGACAGTTTCAACAAAAAATAAACGGGGAAATTATAATCTTGTAAGAGTAGAATTCATGTCAGAGCTGCTGTTTAACTGTAGTAGTTTGTGCAGTCTATCTGTCCATAGAGATAAGTAGTTCAGTGGCTCCCAACCGAGGGGTGAGCTCCTCCAAAAGGTCACAAGACGAATGGGAAGTTTGCATTTGTTTTGTTTTTTTTACTTCTATCATATGATGTTTTTTAGTGAACTACTGGATAATTTGATTTCATTATGCATGCCACACCTGGCCACGGCTCTGTCTCCACCGCTGAAATCTTGCTGTTATTTATTTCACAGTTGTATGTTGTATGTTTGTATAGGAAGTTACAAAACTAGCAATTCATTGCTATTTGGCATCTCTTATTAATAATATACAGTTATTTATTAACACCTTTATACTCATGTTCCAAATGTGTCCCCCACCTTCTTTGAGTGTGTACTGCAACATGTTCCTCAGAAATGTAGCATCATAAAATGGATTTAGTCTGCTAAAGTACAACTACCTAAAAACTGTACTTCAGTACATTTCACTGCTGATTCACTGAGTGACCTGTTGTGACATAGTACACTAAATGTGTATTAATCCACATTTATGCATCCAAATACATTATGTACTCATGTTTGAGCCATATTTTCTGCAGTGTTCAGCTGTTTTAGGAATTTCTTAGCATTTCAATACATTTACATTAACTTTCAAAGCAAGCATTTTCACTTGGGTTTGAGAGAATGGGTAGAAATTTGTGATGAGAGATCGACTTTCACTTTCAAATATAAAATATTTTCAGCCATATTCTTTGAAAAATAACCACATCTTACGTTATAACTTTAGACTTCATGTAACCACACATCAATGAGCAGAGTCCTTGAGTATCAGACGTCTCCCACCACTTCGGCGGGAGTCACACCACCAGCAGCTGCTGCTTGCTGCGTTCACAAAGAGCCTTAACAAGCAGATGAAGATCTGTGAAGGATGCATGATGCAGATGTTTCACAAGAAGACAACGGAGCTAACATTCTTTAAATGTATTTCACACATGAATAAACAAGGGGAGTTTTATGGGCTGTTTTGTTACTTTTCATCAACGTCTAATCTAACATCATTTTATTAAAAAATGTAGCAGGATGTAATGCAACAAGATAGAGAAGTTACATCAACAGAAATTCACCTGTGGGAAATGTTATTATAGAGATAAATTTCTAAATACATGTCTTCACACCAAGACATTTAATATGATAAGTGAGTAATTAGTGTAACAATGCAATATACAATCATAATCTGATTGTATTAGAATGACAAGGCCACTTCATTTAGGTTTGATGTACGTTGAAGACATTTGGGTTTGAGATCAAAAGATCATTATGAAATGAAAGTTCAACCTGGTGTTGAAATTGTTGCGACATATTAAACGTCAAACTTTCTGTCAAACAGTATTCCAAAGTGTTAAATGAGCAAAAGTACTACAACAGATGTAATGTAAATAATATGTACTATTTGGTAGAAAATCAAATATTGCAGTAACAATATCAAACCACTGTGTTTCAAAGGTGAGCTTGTACAGTTTGAGATCATGAGCAGATCCTTTTTTCCTCCATACTTTGGCCTTCCCATCACTTTACAGCTGTTACAGTTGTTACAGCTAACGAGGTGTTTGCTTCTTGTAGTTTGGCCTCTGTACTCCGCAGAGACCTCAAAAACTGCATCTGTCATATCATATCATATCAGTATTTGCATGTATATTGTTTTATATAAAATGAATGTAAAGTAACACTAGACAATATACATGTCTTTTCTGACCACTCTGTTTTTAAATTCACTGATCTACTGGAGCAGCCTTTTTTCCCACAGTTTTTCATGGATACATAATTATGTCCACCATCTGTGGAGACTGTTGACAATAACTGTCAGTAACAGTCTGTGAAATGTTCAAAAACTCAGAATTGAAAATGTTATCGCTGGTGTCAAACTGAGTATCAAGGTCAAGCAGAACCAAAATAGAACAGCACAATCAGCATCTGTTGCTAATGATATACAGAGTCTCTGCTATGTTTAGAGTGTGGATTCAAATAAACAATTTCAGCTCATTTTATCCAACTAATACACCCCACTGTTTCATTTGTAAGTTGATTTAGTGATATTTAATTGAATGAATATGTCAGAATTCATTGAAAAATGTGTCTTTACTGGTTATTTAACCAATTCACTGTTAATGCAGATATGAAATATCGATGTTGACCCCGATGATCACACAGTTGTTGAGCTGAAGTCAACACAACCTCTTTTCAAAACTGCTGCTGACGCCCTTTCATCCGTTTATTCAGTGGAGATGTCAGCCATAGTAAGGTGTAATCCTAATCCACTCGCATCAGTTTTGTTTAAGTGATCACGGGGCCTGACCAAGGCACTTGACTCGGCTCGTAGCGCAGTGTGTGTTTTTGAGAGCGTGTAGCTGGAGCCAGGGGACGTCCAGTTACACTACAGCCACTAGGACATATGCTGTTCTGCCTGGGCAATGAAAAAAATCTAACAATTAACAGCATTTTTGTGGCTGGAAAGGATTTTTAAGGTGCTGAATAAGTGAGGAGGGGTAATGTGACCAGGTAAGGTTGCTTTAAGCCAAACAGATGCTATGTTGTTATTTACAAGTGGATTATGCTGTTTGTTGTGGTAACATTTAGATTTCGCAAATATATGTCAGTAATCTTTCTAAGTCTGAAGTGTGTTGTAAAATTGATTAAATAAAAGAAATTGTGTTATATTTTAAATCTATTCCTGCATTCTTCCCAGGTTGCAAAATTCAGGGTCAGACACCTCAGAGTGACACATGAAAGAATCTCCGTCTCTGACAGTGACAACAGCAGAGGGTCATGGGATGTGGCATGGGAAAATCACAACCACAGCTGAATAAATGTGATCGAGGTGTGGACTTTAACAAAATCTTCCTTTCAATTAAAAGTGTTTCTTTGTGGTGTAATAATTCAATGTCTGTCATTCCTTGTTGGTGATTTCTAGTGAGCATCTCAGTTCCAGGTAAGTATTTGTTTTATTCTATTATGTCTTTATGCTTTACAACTATTTGTGAAAAATGTCTCAATTAGCAGTGTTTGATAACTTTTGTGATTTCTGAATGCACTCTGAAGCTGCCACTGGTGAGTTGTTCAGTCTACGACGTCTAACAAAGTGAACAGTCAAAATGTCAGGGGAAGATCAAGTATGTACTTCTTCTCTCCCCATTTTCAGCAATCAGAGCTGCGCTGTTGATCCAACGCTGGTACCGTCAGTATGTCGCACGGCTGGAGATAAGACGCAGGTGCACGTGGAACATCTTCCAGTCTATCGAATATGCAGGAGAGCAAGATCAGATTAAGGTGAAGTTCAGCAGTTTTAGGAAATATATTGCACATGTTGAATATTAATTACTTTCCATATGACCTTTCCATAGACACATTCGTTTTTTGCATGTTAGCAGTAAGGTAAATAGCAATGGTGGTCAGTCCATCACTTTGGTCCAGACTGTTGATATGAAAGATTGTCACCACTCACGACTTTGGTTATCCTCTGACTTCTCATACAGTTTTAAATGTGTAATTCAGAATACAGTATGAGACAGCAATTAGATACAGTAGCTTGTTTTCTCATACTTCACTCAAAGTTCATTGTGGATGCATTTCTTGACAACATCCATCACCAACACGAGCAGCAGCAGACATAATATTTGATCCACAGGGAAATGTCTGGAAAGGTCTTTGGATGGACTGCCGTGGAATTATGTACATGTGTTCACGGTCATCACAGGATGAATCCTGCTGACCTTAGCAGCACCATGAGTTTGACATTTTTGATTTTATCACTATGAGTTGAATTGCCATGAAATGTCTCATTTGTGATAATTAAATTGTTGTAAATTGTGTTCTATCTGATGCCAAAAAAGAAAAAACAACAACATATCTGCATTACAGTACAAATAGGCTGTCGACTGCCCTGCGTTCATTGGCTAAACCCATATCAACTGTCCACTATTTTAAACATAATGCTAGTGGTTCTGTTGTCTTTTTTTATTCTATTCAGTCTGCTCTGTCTGCTGGTTGGCTGCAGGGAGCCTTAAAACTATGTATACTGTTTGTAAGACGTGCAAAACACTTAAAATTACATGCCTTCAAAGTAAAACAAAGACAGAAAATTAAACATGGGAACATGATGGGATGGGAATTATATTGCTGGGAATTGGGACGGGACAAGATTTTTAAAAAATTCTGTCATGGGAGTGGATAGGAGTTAGGAGATAGGAGTGAACATCCACCCCCATGTGACTCTCTACACATAGCAGTGTTTACATGGGCATGGGTAGTATTTTAATTGTAAAATACAATAGTTTGGTTCAATGTGGAACATTAATTTATTGGTTGTTTCAAGTGCTAGTTTCAAGTGCAATTAAGCATTCAGTTAATCGTATACGGGATCTTGATCTTGATTATGACAGGACTTTTTTGATCTAGCTCCATCATAAGGTCAAATTTCATTTTCTCAAGTACTTATTGGTTTATGACTAAATATCAGCATGTTTGCACTGAAAAGTAAGAATATAGTACGTAAAATGATATTGGCGATTTGCTGCTACAGTACAGAGCCACACAGCTGCAAGCATGACGACACATGCATTAATTTTACATTTCACAATGTGAATTATCTATAGCTCAAACAAATTTCTCTTCCTTCAGCTCTACAACTTTTTTGGCTTCTTGATGGACCACTTCACCCCAGGCAGTGAAAGTAAGAACACTCATGTTTTATATCAACTGGCTTGTAGATTTCATTAGATTACTGACAGCGATCTGCTTTGCCACGCTGATCCATTATTTTCCTCTCTGGTTTGAATGTAGGGAATCTAATATCTCACATCTTTCATGAGAATGACACATGTCGTGACACAGAATGGGAGAGATATTTTTGCTACAAGAGTATTGAGGTACCCGACAGCTATAATGGCCCCCATCTGACCTTCCCCATGACCTTCTGTGGGGTGTCAAAGCTGGTGGAGGCCTTCAAGCATAAAAAAGTAAGTACATAAGTACAAACAGCGCACTCATGGTACAAACCCCATTTCCAGAAATTTGGACTTTATAAAATTGCATTCTAAATTTGCAATAAAACTGAATGCGTAAAATGTTAATTTCCTTAAGGGTTTAAGGGCTACTGCTTTTTCAAGCCTACACCCCCCCCCCCCCCACACACACACATTAAAGTGGATAAGGCTATAAGGCCAAAAACACACTGCAACTACCTCAATCAACAATACACCCATGTGTGTGGCACCACACACTAATAAACAACAACAAAAAAACCCCCCAAGTATCTCATTATTTCCTTTAATTCCTACCTGTTTTTCCCAGTAGCAGCTCCATGCTCGATATGTTTTGCAGCTTCTTGGAGAGACTTGGAGACTTCTCAGAGTTCTTCCAAATATCAATTATGTCTCCACCTGCCATACCAAGGAGATTACCATATGTGGTACACTACAATTCTCCTTTTATTGACACCTTCATGTTCTTGTCATTACCAATGGAACATTGGACTCACAACAAATTACAATGCATTTTTTATACCTTCCCAGGGGACTTACATGGGCAGCTAGAAGACCTACTGTTGATATTCTATAAGGTATTCAGCACCTGCAGATCACCATATTGCCGGACAGGGATGTTCATTTTAATTAACACCTTAAAATAAACCTCTGCAGAATGGTTTGCCATCCTCTGAGAAACCATATGTCTTCAATGGAGACTATGTGGATCGTGGAAAAAGCTCACTAGAGATCCTTCTCATCCTGTTTGGGTTCCTGCTGGTCTATCCCAATGATGTCCACCTGAATAGGGGGAACCATGAGGACCACATTGTGAACCTGAGGTAAGCTCGTCTTTCAGCTTTATTTATTCTTAGACCTATTCAGTGGCTTATTTTACCCGTTTTTCTCAGTATTAATAGTTTGAAAAGTTAGTCACAGTACAGAAAACACACTGCTTTGTGCAATCAGTGTTCGAATTAAATTCAGCCTACAGTCGATGTTTATGCTAATCTGGTTATTCATTGTATGTTTTCACCAGGTATGGTTTCACTAAAGAAGTTCTGGGAAAATATAGGGTAGGTTTATATTACAATGTATTACACTCAGCTAAACACAGCTTAGTAAATTATTTTTATTAAAAAAATCTTCCAAATTGTACTATATCATTCATCTGTAAATGTGACCTTCATATTGTAACTTTTGCTGTTTGCATGATGTGTGTCACTGTGGCCAATTTCTTAAGTCCTAAAAAGATTGCACACTTTTACTAAAGACAGTTTGTCTGCTGAGAGCACTCTGATACACCACATTAGTGCTGGCTCTATTACATCTTAATTAAGAGGCAGTTATGATGGGTTAAAGACTGCTGATATATTTTTACTTTTAACTAATACCATGAAAAGCACAAACCCAACAATGAAGTGATCTTGCATTTAAGTAATGTCTGTTTATCCAAAGACATAGCATATTATTCTGTACCATAGACTGTAATTGCCAAAAAACTACTAAGAACACATTACTAAACCACTCTGTAGCATGTAGTGGAATGTTTCTTCACTGTGATAAACAGACACAGACATGAAGGTGCAGTAGCGGTATCATTTTGGTAATTTTGATATTACTTTGCTTCAAATTATTCCTAACTTAGAATTGCTGCTTGCTTTGAACCTCACCTATAAGTAGCTTTGGACAAAAGCATCGCCAATTGACTAAATGTAAATGTAATTCATCTAAATGTATGTAAGTCACCTTAAGCTTAGTTTGGACTGCAGGTGCACGGAAAAAAAATCCTGAAGATCCTTCAGAAGATCTTCAGCTGGCTGCCTTTGGCCACAGTTATCAACCACAAGGTGCTTATTGTGCATGGAGGGATCTCTGACACAACAGACCTCGACACAATAGCCAGAGTGGACAGATACAAAGTGAGAGACCTTCAGCATTCAGTAATTAAATTTAGCAGTATCATCATGAAATATCCCAAATGCATACGTGTGTCTATTTAATCTGTGTTTTTGATTGTGTTGGCAGTATGTGTCGGCCCTCAGGCCTCCTAACCTGACCCATCATGTAGTCATTGGCGGCAAAAATCAGACAATGAACAACAGGAATGGGTCTGACAGACCAGTGGACAGCCGACGTCGTGTGTGTTCTTTGACTCACTATGGCTCAGCACTGGCTCACAAGCATGACCTCCCACGTCGCTCGTTGCACAACTTGCCCACGAGCAGTCAACTCAACTGGTCAGTGGAAGAGGAGCTGAAGAGGAGGCGCAGACTGGCTGGGTTTGACCAGTCCTATGGAGAAGTGAAAAAGTATGATTCTGACTCAGACCCAGACTCTGGAGAGGCCATGGAGACAGATGAGCATGAGTGGAAACAAGTAAGTGACAGGAAGATGAAAGACAGAGATTATGAACATGAAGCAATCCTCCAGGATCAACACAATTTAATATTTCATGGTCTTACTATTTACAATTGGTTTGTTAGTACATAATGTTTTAACTATGATTGGTGCACCCAGATAGTGGACGTGTTGTGGAGTGACCCTATGCCCCAAAATGGCTGCATTACCAATGAGGTGAGAGGCGGAGGCTGCTACTGGGGACCAGATGTCACTGAAGAAGTGCTGGGAAGACACAACCTCCAGCTCCTAATCCGTTCCCATGAGTGCAAACAGGACGGTTATGAGTTCTGCCACAACCGCAAAGTGAATACACGCAGAATGGGCAGATGGAACGCTAAATATGGAAGCAAATACTTTCGCTGCTTTCACAGCTTTTTTTTTTTACAACATCTAGTAATCACATACTCTACAGGATGTCTTAGCAGACTTACCATCTGCCTTTTGTTGCTTCCAGGTGGTGACTATATTCTCAGCTTCTAACTACTATGAAGTAGGCAGCAACAGAGGAGCCTACATTAGAATGGGTCCTGATCTAGTCCCGCACTTCATTCAGTATCAGGCCAGCCGGACTTGCAGAGAGCTGACGCTGAGACAAAGGTACATAGTACTGTATACTGTATATGAAGCTGAACACCTTCAATTAAGTGACAAAATAGCTGTGTGAAGACAGAGTGAATACTATATTAAATGCTATCTGTGAACATCCACAAAATAATATTAGATGTTCTCAGTTCTAATTTCAAAATTTACTAGTTAGTTTACTGTAAGCACGAGTATGTTTTCTATCTGTTCTCTGTCAGTGTTGGCAGGACAGAGAGATCAGCTCTGCAAGCTCTGAGTGAACAACTGTATGTACATAAGTCAGATCTCATCAGTGCCTTCCAGGAGTTTGATCCCAACAACACAGGTACCTCGCAAAGAAACAATCGTTATACACTGAGCTGCAATGGTGAATTTTATATACACAAAGTCAACCACAAAAAATGCTTTTTACTACTCTCTAGTTGCAGTGTTCAAAAGCAGAACTTATTAATACCACTACTGCTCCTCCATGTCTGTGTCTCAGGGACGATCTCTCTAAGTAACTGGGCCAGTGCCACAGAGAGTGTACTGAAGCTGGGTCTACCCTGGAGGGTGCTGCGATCTCAGCTTGTCAGCAACACGCAGAATGGTATGGTGGACTACCAGCAATGGATAAGGGAGCTCTCCATTACTGAGCCCAAGCTAGAGGTGTTTCTGTGGTTCTTTCCCTCTCACGATGTTCCCCATTATGCCCCATACACTTAAAATAATTAAGAATAACACTGTGTATATTTCCTGACAGATCTCTGACACCAGTATTCTGGAGACTATGTACAAAAATCACTCCAACCTGGAAACCATCTTTCGGATTATTGACACAGATCACTCAGGTCAGTAAACACTTCAGCATGGATCTAATACTCTAACTCAAGCCTTACCACCCTTTTTTCTACCAATACACACCGTCTGACCCCCTGCCCTTTTATTATCTCACTGGCTGGGATAAAACCACAGAGGTATTTCTATAAGCAGTAGGTATCCTCTTTAGATCACTTGAAACTGAATCAGCATAACACATGGTGCTCAACACAATGCAGATTTTCAATGCAACAAATTCCTTGCTTATTAATTTAAAAACTGCATTTTGCATTTACTCAGTTTTATTTGTGTAATATTAAAAATGGTTTTATGATCTGAATGAATGCGTGACAAATATGCAAAAAAAAAAAAAGGAACAGAGGACATTTTCACAACACTATAAAATCAGTGGTTTCTTTTTCCATCTCGTCGTCTAGGTTCAATCTCTTTCGAGGAGTTTCGTCAGACCTGGAAACTCCTGAGCTCTCATCTTAAAACAGAAATCAGCGACAAGGCCATTGCAGACCTTGCCCAGAGCATTGACTTTAACAAAGATGGGAGCATCGATATCAATGAGTTCATGGAGGCATTCCGGCTGGTAGACCTCTCTGCACATACCTGACGGCTTGGACCAGAAGCGGCACCTGTACCTGCTGCATAAAGAACCAAGAACTATCCGAAGCAGACAGTTGTACTAGACCTGGATACACTTGGATGGTGAATGGTCAGTAACATCCACGTGACCTGGGAAGAATCCATTATAGATCTTTTATACCTCTTAGATTATTAGCATTTTTTTTTTTTTTTTAAGTTTTAAATGTATTTTTAAGATTTGAAATTTTAAAAACTTGGTGTGAAGAAAGTGAGTTTAGCAGACTGCTGTAACCTATTGACATTTGAGTAAGGAGTATTTAAAAATAATAAATTGGAACTGAAACCATTAGTCATTAGACAGAAGAAGAGATAACAAAGAAAAGATAAATCTGCAAACATTTTAATAAATTAATTAAAATTGTCACTTTTAAGCCAAAATATTCTCCAGTTTCAGCTTCTCAATTGCAGGGATTTTCTCAATTCCTTTGTCTTATGTGACAGTAAACAAATTGTTGACTTCACCATAGATTCAAGGCATTGCATTTTTCACCATTTTCTAAAATGAACATAACACACATTTAAATGAAATAAAAAAAATAAACATTAAAATAACTAATTCTGGAGAATGTACATGTCAGTATCTGATCATATGATGTCTGCTTCCCAAAAACTTTAAAATGTTATTTAACTACATGTGTAAATTATAAGGAATTACTCTATTTAACACCAGCACTATACACTTTTTCATCTATGTTGTTCTACACATTAAGCAACATCCTATTCTGCAAGACTAGTCACTACAATCATGAATCACTGAAGTATAATTTACTTCTACTTAATTAGTGTAATTCAGACCTTTGGGATACAAGTGACCCCTATGAGGGGATATAATCTGTCTGAAAGCTGCTTAATCAGTTCAACTGCCAATCAGTCTTTCATTCTTGTAGGGATGTGAATCCAGGACATGAATCCTATCAACTCAAGCACCATGTTGATGAGATGTTGGAAAAGGATTGACTGAATAAGTAAACACAGGAAATGTATGATTAGTATTACAGCTATGCAACTGCATGTAATCTCTTCAGATATAAAAAGAACAATACATAGAGTGTATTATAGTATAAGATAGTGGCACTGGGCAGAAACAAACATAGCAAACACTAGAAAATTTGCTCACATTTGCACTGTGTACATAAGCAATGAGATGCAGTGGAGAGCTTACTTTAAGTTTAAATGAAATTTATTAATATTCTAACAACTGCATAAAAAAGAAATACAAAGATGTATTTACAGTTTGTTCAATCACAACACACACACTTAATCCCACGGCTTGTTTACATGCCAGTCACATTCATAGTCTAATATCCATAATCTGATTTGACATAGGAGAAGCCAGCTATTATTAGATGGTGCTGACTCTTTCCATTAAGTTCTCTATATCAGGTCAGAAAGATTAACCTGTCATTGTTTTCGTGGTTTAGATAATCAGTCCTGACAAAACAGTGATTAAAAATGTAGTAATTACACCAAATATATTCAGGGGTTTATCCCTCCCATCATGAAACCTTCAGCTTCAAGTTTGACCCGATATCACAAAACTATGATGGCTTTTCTGGGTCATAGCCATACCACTTCTGAGCAACTTACTCTGAGAAAAAGAGACATAGATGTGAGTGTAAATAAGGTAGACTCAGCTTAAGATGCCTCCTCTCATGTGTCCACTGTCGCTCAGGCCGTGCTCTATGAGTTTGATGTCCTCCAAGTCATCTTTGATGACACTGATCAAATGACTTAAACCATCCTGCTGCTGTTTCAAGTGCTGGAAATGAGAGATGAGGAAAGTGTTTCAGTAAGGCCAACACTTGTGGTAAACAGAGTCACAGCTGTGCTTCAGAAGATTTGAACAAGACTTGCAGGGAAAAGACATGAAAAATAAGATGCAGGTGTGAATGCTTAGATTCTCACTTGTTTGATTTCTCTGAGAAGGTCCGCATCAACATTGTAGCGCTCTTCCGATCTCACAGATCCAAAGTGGTTCTGCATCCGGATTTGGGACATTAATTCATTTAACCGACCCTGGAAGATAAGAGGACACAAAAGCTGCACTGTAACTTATTTAATAAACTTTCAAGTAGCAGTTTAATATGTAACAGCTGCCAAAAACACAACAGTAGTGTGCATTTACAAATATAGAAACCTGACTAAAAATAATTACAATACAGCAATATTACAGCCTCAATAATTACTGAAATAACTCAAATATGACAATACTGTTTCTAAAATGTCCCAAATTTGTGTTTTCTGAATTACTAATTAATGAACTCATCTGAGAGAAAACTTGACAGTGAATTTACAATTCCCTTTAAAAACCCTTCAAAACACTTGAACATATCAAACAAATTCAAACCAGCAATGAAGCCATTTACCCGATTTCAAACATAGTAAATACACTCACTAAATCAAAACTTTATGCCGTATTTCCAACTACTTCAGTCTAGACACACTTACCTTGAACTGTGTAGGTGCATTGAGTTCAGACTGAATAGTGTCCAGCTGCACCCTGAGATGCTCCTCATCTACTTGAATGGCATAACCACTTTTCCTCTGAATCTCCTGTTTAATCAGCACCTTCCAGGAAAACAGGAGGTAGAGTTGATTAAAAACAGTGAAAGATGCAGACAGGAGCATGAAGCGGATGAAATGTACAGATGATACTCATTACAGTTCATGCCACTGTTCTTCGAAAAGAAAAACTAGACCAGATATTTTTACCGAAGGAAGTTAGAAAAATGAGGCAACTACCTGCAGCACTCTGTGAGAGAGATCCATCAGCTTCCTCTTATACTGGGCAATCTTGGCCACAGTGGTCGCTTGGTTCTGCTGTAGTTCACTGATGTCATTTGAGATAATCTGCAAGTCCATACATGAATAAATGAGTGAAAAGTGGAATGGAAAA
>JAUBNQ010000004.1:6230967-6248077 GCA_032353495.1 Ctenopoma kingsleyae | reverse complement strand
AAAAGCTGGTTTCTGTAAAGCAGGGAGACACGCACAGTGGTGGAAGAATTTCTATGAAAAGGAGGAATTTCTTTAGATTTCCCTTGCTGATCCATGGCTGTTAACCCCAAACATATTTATTGAAAAAAAAACTAATCACAAATATATATTTCTAGTTTTTAAAAAAAGGATCAATAGTTTCCTAGATTTTTACATTTAATATATAAATTTGTGATATACATGTGTAGATAGACATTTGGTGTACTAGTGAGTGTTTTATTATTATCTGTATAATGAGTTATATTACAGAATTGTTATCAGTAACGAACTAACGTGACACACTAAAGTTCATATGGAATGTGTATGAAATTGCTTAATTTGCAGTAGTTAAATAAATGTAGTGGATTAAAATATACAACATTTCATCTTAGATGTATTATATAAGATGTGCTAAGTAAAATAAAATTTAAATACTTAAGTAAAGTACTCAGCAGTTTTACTTTAGGAAAAGTACAAAGTTGGAGGTTTCTTCCATTAAAGAAAGTTAAAGAAAGAGGGTTTTCTATATTTTGAATTTTCCTTGAGATTATTTTTGTTTGCGTGATGTTTAAATTAGGAATAGATTTTTGCACTTTGGATTGAACATTTCTTTGTAGTTTAAAAAGTAAATATTTGGTAAAACTGCTGACAATGTGTCAATGAAAAAACAAGTGGCTCCCACACAGTGTCAAAAATGTTTGAAACTGCTGCTTTAATCTTTAAAAATATATTGTATTTACCCTGCTTAAATGTTTTTGTGAAAAAAATATTATCTGAAAAGTAGCTTCCAGCTGTCAAACAAATGTAGAGAAGTACAATACTTCCCTTTGAAACAAGATGAAGTATACATACAAATTACTTTCCACCACTGCAGGACGGATCATGAGTGGTGTTTCATCCTGGACACTCTGTGATCTGTTTGAGTTGTGTCTGTCTTTACTGTGCACTGACCTCTTGTACGATGTTGAACCAGTGGAAAGTGGCGCATCACTCCAGGCTGTAAGGATACATGAGCAGAAAAATGATCATCCAGCCGTGTTGGACCAGAACCCAGTAAGGCCACCACAATGAGAAGATACTGGTTTAAATAGTGCATGTTAAAATTCAAAACTATGAAGGACATCGAGTATTTTTTCTAGTTTGTGTATTTTTCTACACACTGTGTATTTGTTTATGCCATTAAGTCCTTATGATACTCTTGTGATTTACAGGGCTGATCTGCTGATACTAAGAATGACATTAACCTGACCTTTCAAGAAAACTCTTTGATAAGTCAATTTGGACTATATTGGAGTTCACAGTGAAGAACGGGTTATAAATGTCTTCATAAAGGCCGCAGCAGCTACTGTATCTCTGTGGCTTCAAGTCAGCTCAAAAGCAGCAAGTCACAAACCAGCATCTCCTAAAAGAAACATTTATTCAGTACGAAAAAGAAAAGGAGTGAGTTTTTTGTGTCAATATACTATAACACAAGCTGTGATTTTTTTGCCTATAGCTTGCTAAATGATGACAGGCTATAAGCAAAATGACTCACACATACTTTAACTTTACTGAATGGACTGGCTGTCTCCTCTGGAGCTCTGGAACTCCTCTCTGTTCTGTGCAGACTGGGTTATATTCACTTAAGCAAAGTCACTATGATGTGCCATTTTATGATTTATTCAAAAAAATTAACATTTTCCTAAAAATCTGCTAATTGGAAGTAAACAAGCTTCAGGCATTCATTTGGCTATTACAGGCTACTCCCAGGCCCCAGAAAAACAAAATGTTACTCCAGTTCATCTGATAGTTTATTAGATTTTTCAGAGTTAGAGGAGTATGCAGAGTAATTATAGCAAGGTGAAAAAACTAAAAATGTTGGATTATAAAAACATCATTAGCATTGTTTATCCAATTCAAAACAATAAAGCTACTACTTTGTATGCTGTAGTGGTATAATAACCTTATTAAATCACAATAGATGTCATTATTGTTTTTTTTTTTTTTTGGACATACCAGTGAACTGAGTCTCATTTAAAACGGCTTTTAAATGTATCAGTTAATGAATTATGTCTGGAAGCAACAGCCTATTTGTTTACAAGTAGAATATTAACTAGTCACCAAAAAATAAGTGACAGTGGAATATAAAAAAACCCTCTTCATGACATTACGTCACACACACACGCCCATGAACTGCCCCAGGCGAGTACTACTGAGACGTGTAGTAATCTGTTAAATACACCCACTTCTTTCTCTCCTCCCTCTCATTCTGTTGTTCATTGAGTCCCTTTCTGCTCTGATCAGACCAGGGGGCAGACCTTCACATTTAAAGTAAAGCTTGTGGATATTGGACTCATTACTCAGCTATGCAGTAGAGAAGAGGATTAGTCCAAGCTGAGCACCAGTGCAGAGACTGGGCATTTGGCCGTTTATCCATCACCTGGCTGACAGAGAGAGAGGCTACCATACTCTCCCTTTGTCTTGTTTTTACCTAAACCTCTTCAATCCCTTTTTCTTCATCCTCTCCTTCTTCCCCTCAATCTCACAACCATGACCCTTTTATCAGAAGACCAGTCTGCGAGGCCCCAACCATACCGAGTCCCGAAGCCTGACAAAGACTTCAGCACGTCTTTGCACCAGTCCTCAACAGATCTTACTGTCTCCAAAGAGGACTACATGGACAGTGGGGAGAGTGCTGTGTTTGGTGTTGTGGAGCCCCCCAGGCGCTCTCGGGGCCGCCTCATCCTCCATGGCCTGGTCATGTTTGGAAGGGAATTCTGCTACGCCGTGGAGGCAGCATTTGTCACACCGGTGCTTCTGAGTGTGGGCCTTCCCCGCAGCCTGTACAGCTTAGTGTGGCTGATCAGCCCCATCCTGGGCTTCCTGCTCCAACCTATCATTGGTTTAGCCAGCGACCACTGCCGCTCAGCATGGGGTAGGCGAAGGCCTTACATCCTGGGTTTGGGCATCCTCATGCTGGTGGGAATCACCCTGTTCCTCAATGGGGATGCTATCATTTCAGGTGAGATGGGAATTTGAGGGAGAAGACAGGAAATTAAACATAGACTTCCAGAACCAGACGGTGAGAAGGATGAGGTACTGATGTCTTTTTAGTCCTGTCACTGAGCTTATGTTTTGGGGCCAACTGTGCCTTTTATTCAGTGTAGATAAAAGAGAATTAATAATCAGTTCTTTCCATCTCAGAGACACAAAGGTTTTGTAAAACATTCTGTGGTGTGTCAATCTGATAATGCCTTAATCAAATTTTTATATCATGCTTGGAAATGCACAGAAGCTGAATTCAGACTTATCTTGTAAAACTCAACAAATACAAGAAACATATTCAGGTATGAGCCTGATGTTTTCTGTCAGGATATGAACAGTAACTGCTCCAATTTTCTGCGTTCTCTTCTATAAACCATCAACTTTTAAGCTTTTAAACTGTAACTGGATTATTTTCTCACACATACAATGACTGTGCTTTGATAATGACTGTTTTATTTTGTGCATCAAAGCTGCAGTCTCTGTGTTGCTTCTGTTTTACTGCTCACTTAAAATTTTGGGAAGAAAGTAACATGACCACTAAGAATGAAAAAATAAAGACAGAACTTGTTAATTGTGTGGGCGTAAGGTTCTCAGAGGCTCACACGTATAACTTGTGACTGAAGTTAAATGCTGTGATCCTGAACTGATGCCCACTGGCACAGACCGATGACAAGGCATGACTAAGAAAATCGTATTGCACATTTAGTTTAAAGTAGCGAGCCGCTGATAACATTTAAATGCTTGAGATTTTTCATGGGAAACTGCCAGGCTCCAGGCTTAATCACGAGAAGATTTCCGTACAAAAGAAGCTGTTGACCCTGTAAGCAACTAATCATAGGGCTTAAAATACATCTTATCTAAATATCAAATCAGATATCTAAATCATACAGTTTCTTTCTATTGGAGCATAATTAGATTGTTCATTAAACATGATGTTGAATAGTAAAAAAAAACAACATATTTTTAAACAGCTGGATACACATTAGGAAATGTGTACAGTAAATAAATGTAAATAAAGTTTTAGGGGATATTGAATAAACTAGACTGAGAGGTACATTTTATAATTAAACTAGGTCAGAATAAATTCAGAAATAAGCCTGTTTTTAATGCATTTTATCTTTCTTTAATGCTGCGATTGTTGCTCAAGTCCCTATTATAACAGCTCAGTGCTTTGTAATAATCATCATATGAACGATGAAGCGTTTCTTTCATCTGACTTACTCTGGATAAGCTGATTATATGTTTCCATGTTTCTCAGGAATCATGTGACATAATGTTTGCATAGTTGTATCCACCGTCACTTTAACAGACAACTGCTTTCGCGTCAAGCACCGAAGCAACCGTCCTTTAAATTCTAAATCTTTTTGTTTAATAGATAGAAAGATCATTTCTGACTTTGTGTAAAACAGAAGGTTGAATGTTCTGTTAATGTCACATTAACCTTCTGTAATGCTACAGTGGATTTTGAAGCTTTTAGTATTTTATAGTCTCCACTTCCTACTGAAATAATTGTGTTTTAATTATATGTGTTTTGTCTGTGACATGTTCTAAGCGCCCTTCATTTCTTTTGATGAGATGAGACATCACATAATGTCAGACATGCACTAATTAGATTTTTGGAGAAACAAAGTTTCTTGTTGTTTTTATTTTGGCTAGTTTTAATTGCCTTTTAATGTTTTTTCAGTGTACATTAAAATGGATTTATTGATGTGGAGGTTACAAGATATTATCAAAATTTCAAACTGTTCCCAATAAGTGAGCAGATGTTTTGCTCTGTTTTGCAGCACTAGTCAGTGACAGCTCATTGAAGAGGATATGGGCCATAGTGGTGGTGATGTTGGGAGTCACGCTGTTTGACTTCTCTGCAGACTTCATCGATGGGCCCATCAAGGCCTACCTGTTTGATGTATGTTCACATCAAGACAAGGAACGAGGTCTGAACTACCATGCTCTACTCACAGGTTTGTGACACACACACATTGTGGTTGTTGTTGCTTCAGTTCTCGCTGCCTCCGCACTTAATCTTTTGCTTGTTTCAGTGATAAATCTTTACTCGCTGGTTGTCAGTGGTAATAGCTGCCTTGTGGGCACTTAGCAACCCACATAACATTATATTACATTATATTCCAGCTGCGGGTGCCTGTCTGGAATAACTTTTGCGTTACATTCTTGCTGCTGTGTGTGTATCACTCAGCAATGTCTATCTGTACACTGTGGTGTATGGCAATAATTCTGACTTAAACAGGATGTTCATCTGGTGTGACTGTGTGTTAGTGGGTGGAACAGAGAGTGTGTGGAAGTGTGAATGTGTATATTTCCATCCATTTCCATGGTGTTGGCATCTCTGTTGTATACATGTTCCCTGAGACTGTGGCTGAGCTGTTAGCCTGTATTTGGATGAGTGTTCATGTAAAGATTAGAGGTAAAGAATACTTAATAAATTGGGTGTTTTAGGAAATGTGCTTCCCTACTTTATTTCTAAGATTTAGATAAGAAGACTAACACCACTCTTGTGACTGTTTTAGCTCTTTGTTTTGGTTTTACAGTTGGTTTTTACTTTAGTATGCCAATGAAACTCACTCTATGCTACCTGCCCAGACCCAAACAGAAACAGTGAGCAACTAGCTGGTGAACACATTGGAGCATTTAGTCACAAAAGAGAAAATATTTTCCACTGCTTGCTATGAGAACATTTGAGTTTTGAACTTGAGCAACTGGTTTCAGGTCAAAGTGACATCTCACAGCAGTTTCTAAAACCTTCACAGACTTGCCAGGAAGTCTGGGAATTGTCTCAACTTGCAATGGCTAGTCTTCTCCCTAGGTCTCTTTTAGATTATACTGTATTTGTGTAGACTGTACATCTGTGTATATCCTATATAGATATTCAAAAGGCCAGTTTGGCTGCAGTGACAGGGCTGGTGAAATCTGTAAACCCAGGCAGTTTGTTACATGTGTTGTCAAATGAAACATGAAGAGAGAAATGCTGGTGCAGAAAAGGAGGGACAGGAAAAGAAAAATGCTTTGCTGAGTGATGTTCGAAGCAGCCTGTCTCACCTTAAGATGAGAAAACCACAACAAATTAAATCCACTGTGAATATGGTGTTGTTTGTGTGAGTAAATGATGATATACAGCATAGTGTGGATAAAGTCTTCTGGGTCTAATATAGTTGGTGAGTTTGGTTGCTTTGTTGAAATGTTATCTTTATATAATGACATCAGGCAGTTAGGTGAAATTAGCTGTCAGGGTACTATCATGCAACTTAGAATTTGTGCTGTATATGTGCTGAGTAAATCTTGGAAAACAAGGTCCATCATTTTAGATATTAGCCTAACACAAATTAGCAGATGAGGTTTTGTTCATCAATTATTAATAAACTCATTAGGTTTTAGTGTCACATGACAATTTGGGGATGATTGACAACAAAAATTGAGGCAGCTTTTTGTAACTGATCCACACCAGCCTTCCTTTGCCAGTGTGATACACAGACATGTTTACATGTTGGGATTATTTTTTTTGATGGACTAATCCATCTGCACTTCATGTTCAGGTCATGGATGTATGGCTGAATGGATTCTCTGCATGTACTGTCACAGACACCAAGCGAATAATGGAAACTTATCGAAGTTCAGATACAGCAAAGTCTCCCAAGTTCAGGTTCACATTGTGAAAAGAAATTTGAGGTTGTCAGTCAGTTCTGGATGCGGGCGGATTTCAGCCAAAGCATGTGGAACTGTAGATTTTCATTTACTAAGCTGCAGGTGTTCAACACTGCAGCAGTTTTTTTCCACTTGAGCAGACACATTTTGTAGAGCTGCCAAACCTTTAGTTCTATTCAAAGCCATTGCTTTCCACATGATGAATTGTTGTTACATCCATTTCTGAAAGAACGGGGGAAAGATGGACACCTGTGACATTTAGTTTTCTCATATTTCAATGCAGTTCCACGTGCAATATCTAATCCCTCAACATATCAATGATATTTTATTACTAGCACTGATTTTTAGGAAGTGTGGATTTCCATTTTAAATGATATGCGTAACCTTTTACTTGACATGTGTTTAGATTGAAAGTAGGTCGTGTCAGGCCTTGAAGATTATAAAACAGCTAAATATAGTTTTGTGTAGAGTAGGATGCACTGAGATGTGTGTTTTAATTAAGATGAGTGTTTGAAAAACTTTATTTCTGCAGTACATAGCAATCTGGAAACAGCTGTAAACTCTACTATTTTTAGATAGAAATACTTAAAGAATCGTGTTTTGATTTATTTTGAATATGAACGAAAGTCTCAGTGTAATATTATGTCCACCTCACCTCACAGCGTTCTTTTGATGTTTGCGTAGTTCATACTAACTCTCCCTTTACTTTGGATGAGTTAACAGTGAGAGGATTAGGGTTACACATCTGAACGTCTATGTGGAACCTCACATGTAGTATATATATATATTTTTTTCTTTCACACATCTGTAAATTAACATATTTTCCAAACAAGTCTAGAATAAAAAGCCTAAAAATACAGGATCAAACAAATATTTTTTGTTTGATACACTGCTCGGGGGTGACATGACGTTCTTGGTGTGAGCATCAGTAGTGTGCTCAGCTGTCAGCAGGTACCGGGTGGTATGAGCATGCTAGTCAGGCAGTAATCCAGCCCCGAGCTAGTCATGTGCTCAGACAGAGGCCAAGCACATGACTCTTCAGACGCCCCTGCCTCCGCTGGTATGTGAGTTTTGCGGAGGAGAGAGTAAGAATTGTGTGTTTCTCTGTGATTCATGCACTTTTTGTTTGGGATTTTCTCATTACATACTCTGAACACTGGAAGTGATATGCTTATTATTAGTACTTGTTGTTTTGCAGCCTCTGTGGGGAGTGGTCAGCCCTTTTCATTTTCTTCTGGACACACAACAAAAGTTTTTATTGGTTTCTTAAAAACCACATCAGTCAGCTCTGATTGTTGAGTCATTTTCATTCATGTGAGCTGCATGGTCTGTCCACCACTTTAGTCCAAACTGAAATATATCTATGCAATGGATTGCCAGGAAATTTTGCCAGTTTTAGCCACCAAAGGATTAATCTTGCCTACTTTATTGGTCACAGGACTTTTCATGTAACTCCACAAGTAGCTCACTGATTTTCACTTACGGTACTACATCCAGTAAAAACAAATTGGAACAATAAAAGTTATAACTCTGGTGCGATGATCAGGTCAAAATTTCAGAACGACAACAGAAAAACTGATTGTTCAGATACTTTTAATAAAATTAAGGAGTTACACTCAGGTCCATGTATATTTAGACAGTGACACATTTTTTATTGTTGAAGATGTATTAGCTGAAATTAAGGGTTATAAAAATATTTGATGAAGCAAGTAGGTTCATTTACTGAAGCTGCAGTAAAGGCTTGTAAGACACCACCAGGAAAGAAATCCAGTATGTGGCGATGTCCACGGTTTTCAGATTTAAGGCAGTCATTGACTACCAGACATTTACAACCAAGTGTTAAAACCAACAATTAAATGTATGATTATGTTCAGTTATCTAAACACTCATGACCAAACCCTAAAAATGAAAGCATACAGTCTACACTTTAAACGCATCTTGATCATCTTGAGAAAGCCCTCTGGAATGGAAGGGCGAAACGTAGTCAAGGAACTAAAACAAGGCCAGTCGCCATTGAAAAACCTTTTTTGAGATCTTGATCATTTCATTTTCAATTCAGTTTGGTCATGTACAGAGTCAAAATAATGAAAAGTGTGTCTAATATGTTAACTGAAATTTATCCTTGCTGGTATAAAATCTTGTTCTCTATCATTTTTAAACTGTGTGTATTTTTGAGTCTGCCTACAATGAGACATAGCGATGTTTCTGTTTTGCTCTGCTGCTGCACTGCAATACCTTGTTCAGTTATTGAATGAATGAATTAACAATAATAGCACAGAAAGAAAAGGGAGATGGCTCTTTAATGTATGGATGTAGCATCTAAAAAGCAATGAAGGATGACTCCTGAAGTGGTTATTACTCATGGCTGCTAAAATGCAGAAAACAGCATCTATTTTAGGTAACAAAATCAGATAGACAATATATCTCTTAGAACTGCTGTAGTTGGTCTATTTTACTTGTTGTGGTACTGCACAATACAATCTGATGTTGGCATTTGATCACCTTAAGAGGAATCATGAGACAAAAAAACAGCTCCTTCTGCTTTAATTTTATAATGTACTCTGAATTAATGTCTCCTTTGGGGGTTTAAAAAACCCTATATCACATCAATACAAAAATACATTATTTGTTTTTAGATAATCTGTATTACATGGTAACAAACAGGCTGTTCACATGCAGCATTTTCTGTGCAGGAAAACAACATATAATCCAGTGAAAATTCAATGTGCTAATATTACTTGATGTCACATGTAAGACATAAGATTGCAAGTTGTATTTTTGTCAATGCTGCTGCTCAAAATGCTCTTAAACAAAGTGGTCAGAAGTTAAATTGCCTTTCATGTGAAGGAAGGAGAGAAGGCTGTGTTATTACTGCAAATCAGTGAGAGCAGAGAGAGATGTGACATTTAATTCTGTGCCAAAGCGCATGTTATGTGCAGGTAGGACTGTTTTTCCCTCTGAGTGCAGTGATGGAGCCTTTATATTAAAGATAAATAGACTTAATCCAAATTTCCTGATGTTGATGTCTGTTTGCAAATTCCTGGTTTCCTGCATAAATTGGTTATGAAATGTGATCTGATATTCACCAAAGTCACAAATATGAACACACAAACAATATTTCTAACCAGATAAAACACAGCAGTCATAATCTTTCATGTCTTTATTCAACACATCCATTAAACATACAGAGTGAAGGTGGAAAAGGTTTTGGCAACAGTGTTTTAATAACTGGTTGAATCACCTTCGGCAGCAATAACCTCAAGCAAGTGGTTGCTGCAGCTGGGGATTAGACCTCCACAACATCCAGGAGGAATTTGGACCATTTTGTCCTCATAGAACTGCTTCAGCTTAGACATATTCTTGGCTCTCTTCAGCAAAGCAGCTCCAAATCGCCATGCTCCCTCCTCCATATTTCACTGTTTGGATGTTTTTATGTTGGCACATGGTGCTCTTTTATACCATACATAGTACTGAGAACAATTCAGCTTAGTTTAATTAGCCCACACATATTTTTCCAAGGAGCATTGTGGAGTGTCAAGGTGGCCTTTTGCAAACTGTGTTCTGCAATGGTTTTTTTTTTGTTGTTTTTTTGGGAGGACACACAGCACTATAACATAAAACAAGAACCATGCACCAACATGGAAACATCGTTCCAGCAGTGAAGTGTCGTGGAGGGAGTTAACTGTGCAGCAATGTAATAATATATAAATGCTTTGCTTACTTCTTTTTATTCTAGTGGTGTACCAGTGAAAATAACAATAATTGATATTTTTTTCATTTGTAGCACAGTGTTATACAGTGTGTTCATTTACACTATACATACTGTACATACACTGTCTCAGTTTTACCATTTTGAATGCATAATGCCATTTCAGTAGAAACTGCAGCAAAAGTAAAAGCTCAAAGTGAGAATACTATTCACACACACACAAGTTAGATAATAGCTGATTCTATTTGGTTAAAAATTTGTTATTTTTTTATATGCATGCACTACCTGAAGTGTTACCAACCCTAAAAGCTGGAAACACATTTTCGCAACAAATTTACTATTTTTCATTTTGATTAAATTCAGTCGTTTCATCATACATATACAAGAGATGAACAGATATCCATCCAACTGTATGTAGTCACCGGCCCAGACCTCAATGTCCTCCCTGACTCTTCATCACTCTGATGTATTTTTTTCTATATTGTTTTAAGTATGCTGCTGTGTGTTCTAGGTCTGGGTGGTGCATGTGGCTACCTGGTGGGAGCTATGGACTGGGGACATTCTGTGTTGGGTCGACTGCTGGGCTCGGAGTACCAAGTCATCTACTTCTTCTCGGCGCTTATTTGGGGCATCTTTCTCATTGTGCACCTCTTCAGTATTCCAGAGCAACCTCTCGGCAAGGAGCGATCTGCCTCCGCCTCTGCACCTACCAGTGCCCTGCACCTACTGGGATCCCACGGCAATGGTTATGGAGCACTGGCCAAAGACCCGGTCTCTGCTGTAGTGCCAGCATCCGTTACAGATCTGAGGCCAAGGTCTTTCTCTGCCCTGGGAGAGGCTAACTCAGTGACCTCCAGTGTCAAGCAGCCAAACAAGGAGGTATGTGATGTGCAGGATAAACATTCAGCAATTATGAGTATATCACAGACAGAATACAGAATTGATTAATTGTTTAATTTACATGCTGCTCATGGTCCCTGTGAGGATGTCATGTAGCATATTGAAAGCTTCCTAGCAATGGTAATGGCACTGAAATTAGTAAATTAAAATTAGTCAGTTAAACTTTGGGTATATCAATCTGTCCATTTAAGAAGCACATGTAAAACACAGCCAGCTCCAGTTGCAAATGTAATGCAAAGTGACACAAAGATATGATGATATGATAATGACATGTTAATGATGAGATAACATAATGAGATGTGAGAGCTAGTTAAGCTAGTAAAGGAAAAAAACTGTGCCATTACTGTTTGTTTTCATTCTCACCTGTTTTTCACCTGCTACCAGTCAAATTTTTTATCATTGTCATATTTTTATCCATAAGATGAAAGGTAACCTATGACTAAAACGGAACTCAAATTAAACCTGGGAAATAAAATAAACAACTAAAATGTGACTGAAATAAACTACAGTTTTCAGAAAATGAATAAGACTAAAACCAACCAACTTCTGCTCTTAGTGGGATCTCTTAATTAAATCCCTTTATTTATTCTACTTAAGGTCTTTATGATGCAAAGATGTTTTTTTTAATTTATCCTTGACGCTTTTGAACTGTTTTTAGCCACAGGTTTAAGCACCACTAGAGAGAGAGTAATAAGTGCTATGAGAGGAAATGCTGTTATATATATATATATATTTAAATCCTGTCAGTGATTGTAGTTGTAGCTGTTTGCACTGATGTCTGTGATGTTTGTGTTTACCTGCAGGCCCAGAAGAGGATGACATTTAGGTCTCTGATGAAAGCTATCGTCAACATGCCAAACCACTACCGCTGCCTGTGTGTCAGTCACCTGCTGGGATGGACAGCTTTCCTCTGCAATATGCTCTTCTTCACTGATTTTATGGGACAGGTACTGATTTGTGTGTGTCTGCATATTCTGTACATTTGGGCTTAACTCCATGTATTTAAAAAAGTCACCAGTCAGTGCTTTAGCATTAAGAACCTAGTCCATTTGTGGCTAAGAGCGTGCACAGGTCTTTCACATGATAATTACCCATCACTGACTTTCTTGGTATTGTGTAGAGCTTCTCCTGTTTGTTTATTTTCCATTTCCATTTGAACTAACTTGCAGTGATTAGTGCCAGAGATTGGTGTCCGTCTGTTGTTGTGATGTTACTATTTTTATAATTAATTAAGAAGTTGTCTTTTTTCACATGACTGCTTTTCTCTATTTTATATTATTGTAAATTGAATATTGTTCTGAGTTCTGAGGTTCTGTCAGACAAGACATTTCAAAATGTCACCTTGGGCTCTGGAACACTGTGATAGCTTTAGTATATATTTATTTTCCCACACAGCTGAAATGAAATGAGGACAGAGAGAAGTGATGTACAGAAAAGGTCCCCAGCTGAACCTAAACCATTTTATAGACAAATCAACTGTTTGATTTTACAACAAACTTTATATATTTAGTCTCCATGTTGGTTACCTGAAAGTAGTGATAGCATAATTAAACATACATCATGTTGTAGGAAATATGAATGAAGCATAAACATACAGGACAAAAAACAAATAGCTCATGTTCTAGTAGGCAGCTGGCTTAGTTTAGCATAAAGACTGGAAGTGGAGGGGGAAACTACTACTTCTAAATGTTTAGTGCTGAAATGATCAGTCACATTTTTTTACTCACTGTTGTGATAATCATTAAATCATTTTGTAGTTGCTGGTCCTACCAACCTGCCCAGTGCCTCGTCTGCTGCTCCTTGTTTCTGTTATGATATCTGTTACCTGTTGTTCTTTTCTCTCTCCTCTGTCCACTCACCCCAACCGGTCGAGGCAGATGACCGCCCACCATGAGCCTGGTTCTGCTGGAGGTTTCTTCCTTTAAAGAGAGTTTTTCCTCTCCACTGTTGCCTAGTGCTTGCTCAAGTGGGCCTGTTGGGTTTTCTACATTATTCTGTATATAGCTATATTCTGTAAAGTCTTAAAACTTTACAATGTAAAGTGCCTTGACATGATTTCTGTTGTAATTTGCTGCTAAAATTGAATTGAATTGAAAAAATGAAGTCATGTATAATTTAAAAAGGCCAAGTATTCTCAAAAGTGTCTAATAAGCAAAATGACAGCCTAACTATATGTATTCAAACTCCATTAATTGCTCTTTGTGTGGGGACAGATAGAGGGCAAGGTAGAGGTGGGTTGCTGTGTGTAATTTTCTGTTCTGATAATAATGTATGCTTTATAGATCCATGGTGTGCATGCTGATAAAAGGATCAGCTTCACAACATGACACAGTCACAGTTCATTTCGATGCAATGCACCAGCATGTAATCTGACATTTTGTTTTCAGGGATAAGAAATGTGGCTCCCTGTTGAGCTAAAGCAAATTTGTCTCTTTTTATAGGTAAAGAAGATAAAAACGTATTAAAGACGGTGAAAAACATTTGATTTATTAGGGAATCTGCTGCTGTTTTCTCAGTTTTAAAGCTGTAAATTCTTCGGCTTTATTGTTTCTGTATATATTATAAAAAATGCGATTAACATTGTAATTCCCTTGTATGATTCACTGACGGTGGTTCCTACAACTTAAATGAAGGTACAGTTGAAGAAAACAGGACTGTGGGAAACAACAAAGTAATAACTAGAGATTTTAGAGGGAAGGAGACATCAGTTCTCTAAGTACTTATAGAAATACAAACTAGTGGAAAATGGTGTTTACAGATTTTATTGTACTAACATTTAAGCACCACTCTTGGCATGGGACATGGGTGTATTTTATGGGAACCTGATTCTTACTAAATTTACAAGCTTTATAATTATACATTATAAAACGTTATCACTGTCCTCTCATTGCATAATGATGTATTTCTCATTCTCTTTTCCAAATTTCTCTTTTTCCTTTTTGCAGATTGTATACAAGGGAAATCCTTATGCAGCCCATAATTCCACAGCCTATGCCATATATGAGAGAGGAGTCGAAGTAGGCTGCTGGGGACTGTGTATTAATGCTGTGTCCTCTGCCCTCTACTCCTGTAAGTAAATGGTATTACAATATGCACGTGTTAGTGACAGGGATATCTGTATATGTTTATTTATAGATTCCAATAACATCATATATCCTGCACAGGCATTGTTAGCTCCTCTGTGAATTAATGCCTGACAAGGAAGGGACACAGATCACAGTGAACAATTACTGTTGTCTTCCTTTGCATTAGAATTACAGGCTGAAGTCATTGATTAGCTGGCACACGTTGAGTGAATCAAGCTTTCCCTGAGGCATGTTTAGCTTTGTACAGTGTACAAAGAAATAACCACAACTGTATAAGGGAGAAAAATATTGTGCTTCATCTAAAGCAAAATTCAGGAAAATGATAAAATAGCAAAGGCTTAGTATCACTGTGATCACTGCACCTCTGAGTGAGAACATCTCTCTATTTATAGTCTGGATGCTGACTTAATAGTCATTCCATTTTTTTTATATTAAAGATCTGATTTTTTTTATATTAAAGATCTGATCAAATGTCCATTCTGCTGTAACAGATGTACCATGGACGATTTTTAAATGTTTATAACATCTTTGCTGAGTGGTGCAGTGCCATAAAAAATTCAGTATTACACAGAGTCAACACATGATTCCGGCTTGTTGCATAGACATGATATAAAGTGGATATACTGTGGCATGCATTACTTTGCATTGAAGATAGTTTGATGTCCCAGTTGGTACCATCTTTCCAGCTTGGAGCGAGGCCCTTAGTAGTTGGATTTGTGACATTTTACCAGCAATCTTGGACCAATTGCTAGCTTACTGAAAACACTGGGCATCCTTTCCTCCTACTTCTTGCAATGAAGAATAGCCAAGTGATTTCAGCTAGTGGTGTAGTGGTTAGCACTGTCACTGTCACTGTGAGAAGGACCCAGGTTCAAGTCCATGACTCAGCCAGGTGCCTTTCTGTGTGGAGTTTGCACGTTCTCCCTGTGCCTGTCTCTCTCATCATCCAAAGACGTCCGTGTTAGGTTCATTGGTGAATCTAAATTGCTCACAGCTGTGAAATTTCTTCTGTCTCTGTATGTCAGCCCTGTGACAGACTGGCGACCTGTCCAATGTGTATCCTGCCTTTTGCCCAGTGGGAGCCGGGATTGGCTCCAGCCTCCTGCGACCCATAAGCGCACAAGCGGTTAGGGTGATGGATGGATGGATGATTTCAGCTAATAGACAAAATTGTATTTAATGTCAATTTATTCCATGAGGTTCTTATCAACCACAGACAGAGAACTGTCTTTCTGGAAAAAAGTACTGTTTATTAAATAAACTGAAGTCTGACTCATTGAGAGTCAAGTAACTGGAGAGAGAAGCAAGCTGTCAAGTGTCAATCACACTTGCCAATCAATGCCCACACAGCAGACATCAAACTTTCTGGTCCTGGAATCTTAATAATGAAATTAATACCTGTACAGGGCCATGTAGTTGTCATCTGGTTCCCTGTGATTTTCAAATTATTGATCTTTTCTTATATCCACAACTTGTGTTTTCAGATGTGCAGCGTTTCCTTCTCCCGTACATCGGCCTGAAGGGCTTATACTTCGTGGGCTACTTTGTGTTCGGCATGGGTACCAGCCTGATCGGCCTCTTCCCCAACATCATCGCCACACTCGTCCTCTGCACCGTGTTTGGCGTCATGTCCAGCACACTCTACACCATCCCATTCAACCTGGTAGCAGAGTATCAGCGTGAAGAGGAGGTAAGTGGCTGGCAGTAGATATGTTTTAAAGGCAAGAGACACATAGGACTACAAAAAAAAAGACAAAGAAGAGTTTTGGTGCGTGCACTGAAGAAAAAACACAAATCAGTTCTTTTTAGTATTTGTTCTTTCTTCTGTGTTTCTTGGTGCTTATAGCCACAAGAAGACCCTGGGAATAGTGTGAAGTTATTGGCAGTGAGACAAACAGGGACACAGGACCCTTTCCCAACATTAAAGGAATAATATGTAACATATTTACTGTGCTAAATCAAAAAAGGACCACGATATTTAATCATACGTTAAAGAGACACACTAAAATAAAATGCTGAAATAATTTTCAATACAGCAGAATAAGTGAGTTAAATAATTGATTAACTGATGTGGTTTATCACATGGTGGTTAATATCGTTGACTTTGGAAGTGATGGTCAGACATAAAAAGACAACGTTACTACTTTGGACAGGGAGAAATGTCAACAGGCATTTTCCTCCATTTTTTAAAGAAATGTTATTGGAGAAAGGAAATGAAAGTAAATATAAACTAGAATAAACTCTGACAATGCATCCTTCACCTCCCACAAAGGATAACTGGGTAGGATCAGTCATGAGACCCTCTTTGCCCTGTAAACATTGTACTTCTGATTTATAACAAAAGCTTTCTGTTGTACATTTGATCTTTCAAGTAAAATAACCCTGGAAAACTCCTTATGATGACTAAAATGACCTTCATGTGTAAAACTGGCTTACTTCAAATTCAGTTTACATAACCAGCATAATTCTCATATTTTATTCCGAGCTACTTTACAGGAAATTATGTGTAAATGTATCAAAGATATGCACTATATCACTAAAGCAAATAGAAAACACACAATTATAGTCAATAAAGTGTATAAACGTGAACTTTATTTTAAATCTATACTGTGCTGTGAAAAAGTATGCACTCCCTTTTTACGCTTAAAGGATTGAGGGGTTGTTTTTTCACATAGACCCAGGTAGGTTTGTACAGCTTTTTTTCCCCTTAATAAAT
>JAUBNQ010000004.1:6138882-6149869 GCA_032353495.1 Ctenopoma kingsleyae | reverse complement strand
TAGCCCTAAAAAAAATCAAAAAGCACAACTAAATTATGTTCTTTTATTGTGCAGGTTATAGATCTTATTAAGGTGCTATGCGTGGGTAGGAGACATTTGTTAATCCATGATCATTTCTAATTTAAGTAGGTTTACAACATTGATGTTAGGCTCTAGGTGCATTTGTGAGACATGGTCCTGGTTAACTATCTTCCTGAAGGCAAAATCAAAACAGCATCTGTTCTAATTACCCGTGTGCTGGTTGTCTGTCCTTCCCTACCTGCTAATTTCACAGGCGACTCGCCCTTTCATCTCGATCACATCAGAGGGGCTGGCAAAACCGAGGCGCCGTAAGACTCTCTTCCTACACTTCAGTTTGTCCATATGTAGGACAGTCCGAGCTTTCTTCAACTCCCGCTTAGCAGTTCGAACATCTGCTGCAATCTACAACAGAACACAAGACACACTGTTACAAACCATATGCAAATTGGACATGCACCTTCAGGGTTTCCAGAAAAGACTTTGTAATTACTAAAAGCACTTTGATAACTATCAGCTAGTTTGTGTTTGAGCTCATTTCAAACACTCCACGTTGATGCAGTGAAATATTTCATTTATCTGCCAACAACTGTTCATCTGCCTGCTTATCCGTCCACAACAATGTCCTTTATAAATACAACATTTCTCCTTTGCTGGGATACTCAAAGCCAGAGAAGCAATCATAATCAGAGGTTGCACCAGCGTGCTTCATTACTCAAGGCAAAACTAATGTCTACGCATTTCTCAGAGCCAGTGTCTACATCAGCGTCAGTGGTATCACATGAGGGGTAACTTTAACAGCCAGGATGTAGCGTGATTAAGATGTGATCTGCTGAGTCGGTGAAACCTGCCTTGCTAAATAAATAAGGCATTTATAGGCTTTGGCCAAGGCAGAGCTCATCTATAGAGATGATACTGAGGATTATCTAAGAGGGGTTGTCCAGGAACTGCAAAGATGCTGATACCAGAGCAGATTAATCTGCACTGTACTGTGTGCCCAGTGATTTCACAATACACACACAACCACAGAGCCATGTATATGTTTATGCACATTGTCAGGCAAAGTCAGGTTTGCTGGGTTTCTGATATATTACTGTAAGACTGAGCAACAGTCAGTTGACTGTTTAGGAGATATAAATAGACCAAAATGATGCATTTGAACCAACTAATCTCAAACAGTTTAAATGATCATCTTAGTGGAGGATTTATTGCAGGACTTTTGTATTAGTTTGACTTAGTTTGATGTACCTAATAAACTGACAACAGACTATGTACTAATTATGCAGGTGTATAAAGTACTTGCTCAGAAAAATACTTCACTACAAGTAGAAATACCCTTAAATATTTCTACTCAAGTAAAAATGCATGCTCTGAATTTTAGCACTTATTTAGTTACTAACCACCTCTGTTATTATGAATTCATACCGTTTCTTGTAGAAGAACGTTTTGTGGTTTAACATTAAGTGTAGTAACTGTTTTATTGTGTAAACTGTGTGTGTTAGCATTTCTTCTGACTGTACTTGTTTTTTGTTCTGAACTTCTCCTTAGTAAGATAATTTTTCTATTTTCTCTATTATAACCACCAGTGACTCAATGAACAGCATAAATCAGTGTTAGTTACTCCCACTCCAGACTGAAATCTCTCAACTGGTTGATGAACTGCCATGAAATTCTTACAGATGCTCATGGTAATGAGGACAATGGTCACTTTAGCTCATGTGCCAGTGTAAAGTTGACACTTGTTGCTTTGAGTGAAAGGTCTTAACTAATGGATGGATTGTCACGAACTTTGGTGCAGACGTCCGTGATCTCCTCAAAATGAAGAGGTGACATTGTTCAAAATTTGAAGGTCCAAAATTTTTTGTTTTAAGATCAAATTCATGGAAAACTTGCTAAAGTAACATAGTGAACTGTGCTGTGCTGAAAAGACCTCATGCACACCCTTTTTAATCCCTCCCTCCATCTGATACAGTATGATGAGGTTTTCTGTTCTGACTTATAACTGAGGGTGAGGCCCTATAAGAGTAATGTCTTTGCTTTCTTCCTGCATTTGTCTGTATGACTATATATGACCAAAGTCAAGCTGTCTAGCAGGGAAACACAATGGAAGGTCACTTAATGTTATCCACAAAAAAGCCAATGTCGATAAACAGGAAAGATAAAAGTAATTAATTTTTCAATAATAATAAACCTGTAACCTGTGGATGAATGTTGTTGACATTTAGCTGGTTTCATGTGACTACGAAAACAATTTCTTACCAGAGCTTTCTTCTCACAGAGAGAATAAACAGATTCCAAGTTGGGGTCACTGTGGAGGGAGTGAGAGTACATGCGGTGCTCGAAGGCCTCCACCTTCTGAATAACTTTCTTCAGAGCAGGGTCTTTGATGCCCATGTCATCTATCGGGTCGAGAAGAGGAATGCCATCTGGGAAACGTTTTTGCACCTCCTGAGGACAAAATGTTTAGAAGGAAACAAGTTAGACAGTGATTTCAGTTGAGGTTTACCACAGTCATTTTGTCTCATTTTCTACCTGTATAGACTTGAGCATGAGCTGTCTGTTGTCAAAGGGTCTCAGGTCTTTGGGGATGAACAGACGAACCGAGCTGATGGCAGTCAGGAGATGCAGCATCACTGGGACGACCTGGACAAAGAATTTATTCACAGTCATCATTAGCAAAGTTTCCATCCAAATTTTGTGCAGATTTCCAGAAAATCAGCAAAAACAAAACAAAACAGGAGGATATTGTATTTGTGTGTGTGTCTTTTCGTGTCTGTGTCACGCACCTGCATTTCTCCGGTCTCCCCGAGAGCAGCAGGTTTAGCGGCTTCAGTCGCAGCATCTTTTACACTGTCCTTACTACAGTGAAGCAAAACCTCCACTACATACAGAGTCTCTGAATCTGTGCTGGCCTGAACGGGGAAATGTACATTAGCCACAGACAAATGTTACAGTCACATACGTGTGACACTGTGTCAACCACTCACCTTCACGTTTGACTTCTTGGAGAAGTTTACAACAACTCCCCAGCCAAAGTCAGCATCGTCATTTTTCACCTGATGGATTGCAACAGAGTCGTTAAGTGACATGTAAATATCTGCGTCCCATCATCAGACATCAAGTGTGTGAGGCTTTACCTTAACAAGTCGCCCAGGCTGCAAGAACGGCAAGCAGTACTTGGGTTTAAGGATGAACTCTAGTATCTCTTTACCCAGTTTAGCCAGTTGCTGTCTGATTTTATAGTAAGTAACCACACTCTCTTCATTAGGTATCTCAATGGCATGGTACTGCTCCTCCAACTTTTTAATTTCTGCACAGAAAGAACAGCAACATGATTATGATGTGACCTAGAATTAGGGCATAAACAGAACAGCATCTTTCATCCAACATTTCTTAAACACTTTCTGCCCATAAAACGTCATAAAATTATCTCATTGTGGAGAGGTGCTGTCAAAACCTCCTGTGGTACAGGCCTACAGCCTGGCAGCAGTGCAGAGATATTCACTTAAACAAGTTTTTGAGCAAGATGCCCTCTTCTAATCAACCTGGGAACACTTCAGCTTTAAATGTGAAGATCTGATGGTGTACATTACAGTATATTAAATATCTTTGGCTTTTAGACTGAAGATGTCACCTTAGGCTGTGGTAAATTGTAACAGTGATTTTTTTTTTTCAAATATACTTAAAGAATTTAATCAATTAAGCAAGAAAATAATCAGCATTAGCATACCAGACAGATGACAATGACAACGTATAATGATATCATAGTAATGGAATCATTGTCAACTTGTATTCATTACAGCTGCCTAACAAAACTAATCTTTAACAGTTTACTGCCAGAGCAAAAACATACATGCAAGTTAATACACAGATATCACTGCAGTACTACAATCGGTAGTAGAGTTTGTCTAGATGGTACTATCTCATCAAGCCTGGAGTGTGCAGATGTACACTCACTCTCCACCACCCCTGGCAAAGCTCTATAGTGCTGGAACTGGTAGAAAGATTTCTCCAGCATGTACTCTGGGTTGATCTCCTCCACACGCAGCAGGTTGAGAACCATGTTGTAGGTCAGATGGAAGGCACTGTTCAATGGGTCTGCTGATCCCTGCACAGTACAATAAAAAAACCAGACTGGTTAATAACAAGCATGAAAACACTTTAATTATAATGATACACAGCTGTGGTTAATTAAGCGTCTTCAAAACTCTGTTGTGATTTTGCTAAAGGTGCCAAGAAGGTATGAGGTCTCCATAAACTCCAAGGAGGATTTTGCAATAGCAACCTCTGAAACTCTAGAACCACAGATATGTGTTCAACATCATTCCTTAAGACGCACTGGGAGTTAAGCACTGTGACAGCGCCAACTAACAGTTTAACATTAGCACAACCTTCTTTCAAAAGCTACGGCTACATATTTATAGCAGCACAACTATAAATGTGTCAAATCAAAGACATAACAATGAGACTCTCTGGCTTCTCTGTGATTGTATGTGTCGTCAAGTTTTGACAGATCACCAAATGTCCTGATGATCCAAAGAACAACTTAAGAGTCACTCATGACAATTTCCACTCAATCGTTCTAACAAATTATCAGCAATGCAGCAGGGACATGATTTTAATTGGTGGGACAATGGGACTGTGCATGCAGCACATGAACTCGCAGACAGCAGTTAGGAGGTTTACAAAGATATGATAGATGACTGGTGGCTGTGTTCTAAAAGAAAAAGAAAATAATAATATGGATCCGCACTGTAAAACAGCACAGTACCTTGAGTAGCTGTTTGCCCACAGCTGGACTCATCTTCTCATCCACCATGAAAATAACAATTCCCCTATCGTCCATTCCTCTCCTCCCAGCACGTCCGGACATCTGGATGTACTCACCTGAAGTAATCTACACCACATGCAAACACACACGACATGAAGAAGAAAGAAATGTTAGTGAATGCTTTTCTCTACCTGTGATGTGTATTTAGTGATCTGACAAAGACTGAAAGGCTAATGTACTGCTGAGGAAAGATTTTTAAAACATCTAAATGCACTGTAATAATATAACCACATTTTGGGAAAACTAAATACATTTTTCTATAAATATTCTTAGACAAGTATCTGTATTACTAAGAGAGAAACTGTTTCACAAGGAAGAGACTGAATCAGTTTTGAACCAGTCTCTTTGACTGTTTCACATGGCCCTGATTAACTGCATATCTACTACTCTTTCAGCAATAAAAAATGCAACAGAAGGAAAGGCCATGATTATTTTTGTGTTGAGGTGATCTGATCATTATTACAGGCATGCCATGGGATCAGCTTTTGATTTGAAACACAGTGTGTTTAAGGAATGAGAGTTTCGTCAAATGAAGTGTGCGAGTGCCTGCGTGGAGCTCTGGCACTGTCAGAGGCACCAGATGTAGTTTCCTTTAGTCTCTTCAGAGCCTTTGTCCGCGTGTGTGTGTGTGTGTGTGTGTGTGTGTGTGTGTGTGTGTGTGTGTGTGTGTGTGTGAGAGAGTGTGAGAGAGAGAAAAGGCTGGAAGCTCATGTGTATAAAAGAAAAGATGAAGGGTGCTTCTAAGTGATGGCAGCTCCACACACAGCCCCCAGCTCTTATAAACAATACGTGGCTGTTTATGTGGCGATGCGAGCTGCAGCACTTCAGGACCTTATAAAGACCTCAGAGCAATACAGCTCCACACTGCACGCAGGCCGGAGCTGCTGTTTTTAAGAAATAGCACCGTTTTTGAGGAGTTTTATTAAAAGAAGGCATTAAGTGGATTAGATAGTAAATTGGATAGACAGGAAGTGGATTAGATTGATAAATAGATTACTGGAAGTTAATGGGATAATTAGTTGCTCCGTTTAAAAACAAACAGGAAAGCACTTTACACTTCAATCTGAAGAAATTTTTCTCCTGATAATTTGTCTTTACTGAAACGTGATAAAATCTGTGTGTATGTGGGTGCTCTTACAAAGCGATGATTCTTGCCATCAAACTTGCGTGCGCTTGTGAAGAGTACAGTGCGAGCTGGCATGTTGATGCCCATGGCGAATGTTTCTGTGGCAAACAGGGCCTGGAACAAAAATAAGAGGCATTAAAACAATCTTATCTCAATATTGTGACAATGTCATGTTTGATGCAGTTTAAAAAGTACTAGTGTGCATGGAACTTTATTGCAAACAAAAATTCACGTTAACATTCAGCGGTTTTCATCAGTAGGCACCGCGTATACGAATGGCCTAATAAATGTGTTGAATGCGTTTTGTTCTTCATAAAAAATATGCACAGCCAATTTTTAAACTCTAAAATGATGGTGATCCCTTCAATGGATAAATCTTCAGATGCACTCAGCAAGCAAATACTGGTTCTTAAACATAAAGGGTTCAAGTCTTCAGACATGCACCATCAGGTTCTCACATACAGTGAATTAAGAGTCTGTATAGATTTCATAAAAGCTCTTTAATACTTATGTGACTTAATTAAGTCTCTCTTATTAAGTTCTGAGGACACCTGATCATCTACATGAGAGTGTTTCTGATGTTTCAAGTAACTCGATAGCTCCATTGTTTATGGCCATACTTTAATCTTCTATTGTGGCACACAGATATTTCTTGGCATGTTAGGTTGCATTCAGACTGATTTTATCACTGAATAAAAACACATGTTGCGGCAACAGGTGTGTCTGCAGAAGTCTCCAAAAATGTAGGGTCACTCAGCAGAAAAGGATGAGCCTGGCTAAACTTTTGCTGCAAAGCAATGTGACGTCATCCTGAAAGATGCTGCAGGGGCCAATAAAAGGCAGTCAAGCTCATTACTTTTACTTTTAACCTCAACTGTTGTACAGCCTGATGAAAAGATCAAATAGCTGCCTTCATGATAACTTACAAGAGTTGTAAAATCGTGTTTATGAGCATTAGAAATCACTGTGCACTGTTTTGTCATCTGATAAACTTTTAAATCCTTTTACACTGCCCACTCAAGGCAGGTTTACTGTGTTATATAATATTCTGCCTCACCATACTATACCGATGGGGGGAGTCATTGTTGCCCCTTCTTTAAGCCGCCTCAAGAGGTAGTGTCAGAGGCAGGGTGGTTGCACCCCAGCCCCAGTATGAACACCTCAGGCAGTGATGGGTTTTGCCAGTGAAGGGGCATGAAGTTTTGGTGATGTTTCATTCATTCAGCTACTGGGGTTGTTTTTCTTGGGAGACTCTCAAACATATGATGAGGAGAAAGGGCCCTTACAACATGATTTGGACCCAAGCAGAGTTGGCATGTTAATGATTACAGTTACATTTGCCTTCATTTGAGCAACGTGTTTGAGTGATCAGACATTAACACTACACTGGAGGAGAAATGGTGGGGACTCACTATAACATCGCCCAACCACTCATTTATTATTAACCTGACCCTGGTCTTACTGTAACTCTAATGTTATGCAGTTATTTCTGCTTACTCTCACTCTGCATGTCATGGCTTCCTTGAGTCTCCCAGTTTCTCCTCTGATGTCTCAGCACACACCAGCTGCAGACAATAATCCTTTATGATACATGTTTTGTGCATTCACATTGTGTCTGAATCACGTCTTAAATGTGCAAAACTTGCAAAGGAACATAGTGGTTCACCTATCATTACTGTTTTGAAAGAAGTTACACAAACACAGTGAGGTTTCTGTCCTAACAGGGATGTTGCCTCACTGATACCTGATGCAACATGACCTACACACGCCATCCCTTGTGGTTTTTAATGCAATTAAACCATGCAAACTATTTTTGGTTTGAATTAAAAAATGATCAGAATAAACTGAATCATTAGATGGTAGTGATATAAACAAACTGGTGTGAAGTCGTAAACTTCCCAGGGTCATTCCAGTGTATAGAGACAAAGACTTCATTTTCAGTTACACTGCATGTACAAAATGTAAAGGTCACAGTTGTACCTTGAGCAGGCCTTCAGAGAAAAGGATCTCTATGGTCTCTTTTAGGATGGGCAGCAGGCCTCCGTGGTGGATTCCTATGCCCCTCTTCAACAACGGCAGCACATGCTCCACCTGATGAGCACCAAGCAGATTTGTTTTATTGGTTTATAAATGGTTTATACTGCAGACAGTGCAAATTCACCAGTTCATAGGATTATAGCAACCAGCATCTGTGCAACTGTGATGTATGGTTGCCTTTGCTGTGTTCAAACTGTAGCGGTTTACTCAACTATTACCTTGCCACAGACGGTTTTCGTAATGTGACTCACCACAACAGAGCAGCGTTTTTAAAGCCTCTGTTGACATAACGTGTGCAGCTATTTATTTGCTGCTTAATTGTCTGCTCCTGGAACAAAATGGATGAATCTTTATTTTTCTGAGTTTTAAGAAAGTGGCAGCTCTGGGTTAAAACTCTTAAGTGAGAACAATGTGGATGTTTATAAAACCATCATGCGTGTTGTGAGGAAACAGTGGGAGTCCAGTCCTCCTCACCTGGGGGAGTTTCTTGTCTTCATCTGAAAGACAGTCCACTGCGTTGCTGAACACTTCCTCCACCAGACGTTTCTCATCATCTGAAACAAACAAATCGTGTTAACACCTTCTCACAGTGGCCCCGAAGATGTTCTAAATAACAGTGCATATGCATTTCTTACATCCTGAATTTGTGTGTGTCAGATCTTCCAACAGTTTTTTAGGGTCTTTGTTAAATCTAAATTTTATCAGCTTCCACCACCTCTAACTTATTAGTGTCTTAATCACATTGTACTGTTTGCTGTTGGGCATTTCTGCCCATGTGGAAACTTAGTCACAGGTCTTTCTTTATTCATGAAACCATTCTGGGAAACCTTCCTTCTCATGTGCCCGTGTTAGTCATAAACCTAGACTTGGATGGCTCAGTGTTCATGGTTAATGCCAAATGACCTCAGTGACAATGAGACTTGGGTTTCTAAAAAAACACCAACAATACAAACACATAAAGTAGGCTCATGCTTACACCATGGTTGTACTGAAACAGCCTTGTGAATAAAAACAATTCATAGCCAGGACATCTAAGCTCTACTTCAGTGTCCCTTAAAGCTGAAAAGTTAATTACACCCCAATAAGTGAATGCATACCACACATACTTTTTCTATTTTAGAGCCATACCATCAGTGGGCCATGAATCTTAGATTTCTGCTGCCCGGTCCTTGCATGAACCAACCAGAACTTCTAAAACTCGTCTCTTTGCAGTTCTACACTCTCTCTGCTCTGTTATGTTTGTGTTTCAGCACCAGTCGGTCCCCTGACTCCAACGCAGCTCTACCACAACACAAATGCTGCCCAGAAACAATGTGTCACTGCAGAGAGGGGGGGGGCTCTGTCATTAGGGCTCAAAAAGATTTGAATGGAGGGATGCCAGTACAAAGCAGAAAAGGTAGGAGGAGAGTAGCTCCATCTTAACCAACAGTTGGCTTTTTGGTGAAAAGAACTGGCCCCTGTGAGGTCCTGGGACAAAAAGAAAAGAAACAATTTTCATGACAGAAACAGTCCGGAAAAGGTTAAATTCATATTACAGCTCATTTCGAATAACTATTTCAACTAATTATTTTTTCTGTCAGTCACATTTTATCACATTCTCCTTTGTTTAAATTCTAAAATGTCGATTTGAAGCATACACATTTTTTCCCCCAAATCAAGTGAAATTTTCTTAAATCTAATGAAATGACCTGACTGTATGGACAACATCTGCCTGATTTTATAGGAATGTCAGTTTGTGCAACAAAATTCTCAGAACACACGAAACTGTGGGAAATAAGAAATTATCTTTGGCAAAGTTTTTTCATTTGTTTTTTTGCAATGTAGACGAAGAATTTGGCTGCACTGACTGAAGAAAGGCCTTGAGTTTTGGAAGAGCTCAGCACTAAAACAAACCTCCTCATTCTTAAGAATGTCACAATACAGGAAAAACAAATCAGCATGAGGGAGGAAAATGTTTCCCAACTACAACTTCATAAATATGTTTTATTTCAATGAGAAAAGCTTGAAGCAGGAGGACGTGAGCCAAACTCAATCTGTTGCTGGATTATCTCCCATCATGCAGAGATTTGTCCTCATGAAGCAACTTCACTTATCCACCAGCTGTGCCGGCACAATAAGCCATATTCATGGTACCCGCTCAGTGGGGAGGATTCATTCAGCTCAGCTCGCCAACAATTTAACATTTTGGTGAGAGGTTTCACTTAGCTAGTGTCAACTACCTCCCCAAGAATCTCAGCAATTTGTCACAAAAATGTTTTTGTTTTGGTATTTGCTTGTGTCTGCTCACAATCTACTCACCAACTCAAACCAAAATATGCTCAATGTGCAGATAATTGACAGATGCATTGGATATACAGCATATAATAGTATAAGTCTGATTCATAAGCACCTGTGGATAAGTTGGTAGTTCTCCAGTTCTCAAGGTGACACATGGAAATGTCTTGTTTTGTTTGACCAAAGTTTTGCAATTAATTGTATTCTGTGTGCGAGTGAGTCGTCTTTCAGTGCTGTGTTTACAGACCTGCTGTCACAAATTGACCACTGAGGCAGAAATTAAGTATCTTGAACTGAACTGAATTGAGATGTTTGGCATTTTGGCTTAAAAATGTTAAACAATTTTGTAAATTAAAATTAGGTGCTGATTTTCTTTTTACCCACAAATCAACAAATCGTTGCAGCTCCATATGAAATATGCAAAAAGTGAATTATAAATCTGCTTTGTAAACAGAAAAATCATTAATCTACATCTGAACACACATTTTGAGTTCACTCTGTTTAGATAAAAAAAGGAAAAAGGATGTGCGCTAATGCCAAGAACACATCACCTGCTATTAATATACTGCTTGAAGGGTCTGACGTAAACCTTTTACTATGCACACATCATCCAAAACCACCACAACTACTGAGCTGGATATAGCTGCTCAAACTGAGTATTACAAAGTACAAACAAACAGTCAAGCTTAAGTTGCTGAATT
>JAUBNQ010000004.1:6109293-6124852 GCA_032353495.1 Ctenopoma kingsleyae | reverse complement strand
TCAAATTCAAATTTTATTTGTCACATACATAAATAAATATTAATAAAAAGAAATACGAAAGAAAATAAATTTAACTAGTAAAATAAACTGTACAAATCTAATCTATTATTATTATTATTATTTTGCTTTTTGGTAGGCTTTACACATGTACCAAACACTGTTGCACGGAATCTCATATTGGACAAGTGTCTAAACCTAAAATGAAATAAAAAATTAGACTTCCAGCAATGCTGGACATGTAATTATTTTAACTGGTAAATCCATCCATCAATTTTCTTTCTTTTATTTGGTTCCAGATCGCCATTATTGATCAATTATATGGATGTGAATTATTGTTACATACAGCTGGAACAGTATAGACAAACATCTAATAATAAGGCTAAATAATGTGTGAAAACATAAATTGAATTCTATGTTGTATCTAAATGTTATTTTGTAAACACCACCACCTTGGCAAGAATATTGCCATGGAAAAACCTGAGAAAAATTTTAATTGTTTCACACTTAGGTGGAAGAACTCACAGGCTGAAGGACTCAGAGCAGAAATGTCCTACTGTAGGAAACACTTCCTCAACCGAACAGCTCTCATTACAATAGAGGTGTGACACTCATTCTTACTCAGCTTCTCTTCACTTATTTTAACAGAGATAATGTTCTCTTCCTCCTTCTGTCTAACCATGTGTGTCATCTTCCACCCAGGACATGAAGCATGAGCTGATGAAGATGATGCAGCAGGCAGGTTTCTGGTCCTCTCGCTCCTCGTCCTACCACTCCAAGCTGCAGGCGGCCCCGCTCTCCAAGCAGCAGATGTCTGTCGTAAACGCAGTGCTGACCGCAGGCCTGTACGACAGCGTGGCCCGGGTTTTGTGCACCCCCTCTGTGGATGTGCTCGAGCGAGTGGCTTGCACAGTGGAGACCCCTCAAGGCAAGGCTCAGGTTCATCCCTCGTCTGTTAACCGCAACCTGCAGACGCACGGCTGGCTGCTATACCAGGAGAAGGTAAGGCTGAAGAGTGTGTCCACATGTGAATAGTATCTTTATCTTTTAGTCTCTCTTGTCCTAAATATATGTTTATCCACAGGTGAAGTACACTAAGATCTACTTGCGAGACACCGCTCTGATATCTCCTTTCCCTTTGCTGCTGTTTGGAGGTGACATCGACATCCAGCACAGAGAGAGGCTCATCACACTAGATGGGTGGATCCACTTTCAGGTCAGATGATACCCAGGTGGCTCTGGGCTCAAAGTCAAAGCTCTGACTTCTTATGTCCTTCCCTCTTCTTTACCTTCTTGTATCATCAGCTGTTGCACACAAAATAGATATTGCTTTTCTAATGAGCAGTAAACATGTCTGACATCAAAAAGGCTTTTTTAATTGAATGTGTTCCTCTTTAAAGGCTCCTGTACGGATTGGTGTGATCTTTAAACACCTAAGGAAGCTAATGGACTCATTGCTTGAAATGAAGCTGGTGAATCCTAAAATGAATCTGGAAGGTAAAACAGGCTCCACAGTGTATACATAAGTGACTGTGTCTGAATAAGCAGCAAATAATGTCCTTTTTATTGCTGACAATGTTACTAACAAATATTCAGTCCTCGATGAAGCACATAGTTACACATGTTCCTTTATTATGGTGAAACGAGAGCTGTACCTTACTTTGACTCAGTCCACATACTGTCTCGCTGCCATAAGTCCTCGTTCATGCACCAATTGTGTATTAATCTACTGCTGAATATTGTCTTCTAGATGTTCGCGACCTGTTTTTAAGGATTTGTGAATTTTCATAGTTTGGAATCAGTACTTTGCTGGGTTTTGCCTTTTCATGGGACATGCTGACAGTAAGAGTGACAGATTGTGTCACTGATATAGTGATATAGGAGCTGAAATCCTAAAAAAATTTAAATGAAAACCCTCTACGCCACCTATTTTAATTTTAGCCTAACTACCTACTAGATGTGATAGTGTTATGTAAATATATTTCTAAAATACTTCAAATTAGATATTTATTATAGAATTTTTTAAAAATGTGTTTATAGCGGAATGATTTGATCTAATCCTGTCTTTCTCATTCTGCTTTAGGTGAGAGGACCATCGAGGTGATTCTGGATCTGATCAAATCTGAGCATGCTCTGTGATAATCAGACCACCTAAAGATTTCCCCTTATAAGAACCTTGATATCAGGAACTTTTCATACAGTATCAACAGGCATCTTTGTCCCATAGTCCTGCTGACAAAGCTTCCCATTTCAAGTTTGGTATTTGGGATTAATGCCTGGAGACAGATTATGTGCACCCTAAAGGAGCTCTGACTCACATTGAGAAGATCTACATCATGAAATCTGAAGAGGAACAACGAATAATGAGATATTGTTTAAAGAGAGATGAAATTTCCAAATGTGGTGAAGTAAAGCTGTACTTTTTTTTTTTTTATTTCAAACTTTCATTGTGTCATACTTGATAGTCAAAATAAAATACTACCTTAAATAATAAACATCAGATGTGAATGCAGGCCGCAAACAGATACAGATACACTCAGTTTAAGTTAAAGGAGGTCAGCTGTCATCTGCAATCATTTATTCCTCTGTTCAAGAAACTGCTAATAGAGAAACTATTTCCATACTTAAATACCAGCTGCAGTTTCACACTATGCATGAAATTGCATTCGAATCACTTGAGTATCAGTACAGAACATAGAGCGTCTAACTTCTTCTTAGAATGTAAATGACTATTGTTCAGCACACAAACTGAACTACATGTCTGACAAAAGGTTAAGTTGCAGGTTAAATGACAAAGTACTGGATGTTCAGTTGAAAATAGAGAAACACAGCATCTGAACTAACCTATATACATTACACTGCCCTCAGGTTCCAATCACAAGATCGCAGTCAGCTGACATACTACTTCCACAAAAAAGGAAGTGAAATCAAGAAGCAAGATGACTCATTGTCTTATTTGGAAACCTCTGAAGTTTTCAAATTGAGACTCATAGACCCACTAAATTAGATTATAAAAGGAAAGCGAAAGTAACAGTTTTTTCACAATGTGGGTGATAAATGGGTTCTGTGTGTGAAGATGAGTTGGAAGGTAAACATAATGTCTGTGTGTTTATTTATTACCTCATCAACTTCTATATCATGTCTTTTATTGTACAGAATGTAAATTTCATCCAAATCCTGATTTTAAAAAATGCACACAGACCTTAAAATACAATAATGTTTAGTGTTTATAACATAGTAATATGTAAAAATACCAAACAACCTCACTTAAAAAGAACATGTATGTACTACGGATGTAACGGTTCTCAAATACACAGTTCACTTCACACTTTGATTGCTTAGCAACAGTTTGGTTCATACCTCGGGTGTACCAGTTTAAGAGTGTGGGTGTGAACCGAAATGTTCTAACACTGCTGACTTGAATGTGCTCATGGGGGTTTGCAGGGTTATATTCTATCTGGAGTGAATTAATATAGCCTTTTATCAAGCCCTCCTCCATGTTTGGACCAGAATAGTCACATGACACAGGTGGAAGACAAAAAAAAAACATGTATTGTGAAAAATTTACAAAATATACAGCTTGTCCTAACTTTAAACAATCATAATAATAATAAATAATACTTTTGACATGTATTAAGTGAAGTGAAAATTTAGTTTTGTTATATTACTAACACAATGAGAACGGCTTTGGTTTTGTTTTGAGAATAGTTACAAACCTGATATGCACACAGTTATGACACAACTTTTCCATGCGATGAGACCTATTTTTACAGAAACACACAAATGCTAAAATGATGAAGTAATGAGACATAGGTAAACTTCATATCCATTACAAAGCTCCGGCACAGCGCAGTACGTACAACAAGTCCTCCAACTGATCCATGTGTTAGTAACGGATAACACTGTACTCTGGATCCTCGTAGACTGTGTTATCTGTAATCAAAGAAAACATGGTTAAGTTTGAAAAACAGAAGTGTGCAGCAACCCTTGAGTTTATAACCCACGCGCGCACACACACACACACAGACACTGTCAGAAGAATGAAGTGACAGAGCGATTATACTGAGTTTGTAATGCTACTGAAACAGAGGCTATGGACATCAACACTTTGGCTCTGTATTTCCTTTTTATACTTCTTGTCCAAAAAGTTGCACATCTCACATATTGGTGCACTACTCTTGTCCCACTGGCTCACAGACATGGAGTCCTCAGATGTGAGGTCTGCAGTTAGACCCTCTTGCAACCAAGCTTCTTACCTCTAGCTGCTACCTCATCCTAGCAAGCAACACACCATACACTGTATTTAAATAAGAAAAAAATCATACCCTCACTATTGGGTGTTGGTTCAGGTAATGCCCCCCTCCTGCAAGACAATAATGTCTGTCATTTAGTGTTCTAAAACCTGAAAAAAGGTGACAGCCTCGGCTGTAGTCCTTCTCTTGCTTACCTGATGACTAATGGTCCTAGTTGAGAAGGCGAAACTACAGTTGGAGACTTCTGACCATGGTAGAAGTTCTCATACACAACCGGAGCTGTTGGAGAGGAGGACTGATGACACTATGCATGATTGTGTGTTATCTCATAGCTTCCTAGATTCCTCTATTTGTACACTTAGCATTGTAGGTCTGATAAATTGTTAAGTATTATCAACGACTATTTCTGCATACATACCCGGTGGTTTATCTCCAGTCTGTCTGAGGTTCACAAAGTGTTCTATGTCTTCCCAAATTTCACACTGTTCCAGGGACTTTCTCACTTCCTCATACAGCTATACACCCACACATATGCATGTAAAGACAGTAAATCAAGGTCAGAGTCCAGCGAAGTCAGCAAGGCCTTTTTATATATACGTGAAGGTTTGTTCAACACGTTTATTAAAGAGAGAGTCACATAATATGTAACAGTTGCAGGTTACTGACTAAACATTTTTTTGCACTTGCAGTCAGTAAAACAAGCTAAAATTATCACACTAACACATGATTCTCTACATGATCCAGCACATATTGTCATTTGTGTGCATGTTTGTGCCTGACTTAAATTGCTTTTGGTTTTCTTTCTGGTCTCCGTTAACTCCTGAGAAATAAAAATCTGTCTTCAGTTGATAAATTCTCCATTGTGTTTACCAACTAGTCACTAACTTTGTCTGATGTGTTGTTTTGTGCTGAACAGATAGAGTTCATTACATTTGTAGAGCCATTTCTCTCTGCTGCAGGGTTAATAATAGCACTGGCAGACGACCAAAACAGCAAAGTACTGAAGCGTATACCCCAAGCTGTGGTGAACTGTATGGTTTATGAGAATTTGTCTGAATTAAAGCTGCTATAATTTATTTCAATTGCTTGTGGTGACATCGTAGGCGTTACCTCATCACTTGTCACACACTGCTGCGATAGCTGGTTGAGGTGAGTCCAAACTGTGTTTCTCAGAAAGTTGATGCGCTCCACTGACACTTTTTCAAACATCTGTGAAGGAAAACTTTCAGCTTATTTAAAATATGTGCGTTGTATTCAAATGCAAAGAATCTTGATTTGTTCAACGACTTACCTCACAGGCCTTGATGTGTTCCTTTAGCCATTCATCTCTAACCTTTCCCAGTGTGGTCACATTCTGGTGGTATAGCCTGTCTGCAGATCAAACCCACACAGTACATCAGTATAAACAGTGCACAGCAAATGCAGACACGTACTGTACTAACCACTACAGTACAGGGGACACGCATATGTGCACCAAATGTCATGCAATCCATCTAGTAGTTGTTGAGAAATTTCACTTAAAACAACAAACCTGAACCTCATGGTGTTGTAAGAATAAAAAACACATTTTCACCACATTTTGTACTAATCCATCTTACAGATGTTTATACACCGTATTTAGTACTGCTACACATTGAAACCCATATTTCCTGTGATGGTCTGGTAGCTCGCTGCCATTGTTGTGTAGGGTTGTGTGCGAATGGATGAATAAGAAGCAAAATGTGAAGCACTTTTGATAAAATAATATATAAATGCAGTGTAATCTATCCATCACTAAAGTGTACCCAGCAAATGATGCAGTGAGCATAGGAGGTCTGTAGAAGGTTTTTTTAGCTAATTTACCTGCTTCTTCTGCATTCTGTTTTGCTTGTTGTGCTTTTGAGAAGAGCTGAAAGATGGTGGCAGGAAAAAAGAATGTGAGTTTTAAGTCTCCCACAGTAGGTCAACGTAATAAATACAGAAATTACTTTTTCAACACAGTCAGTCTAGCTTCTCACTGATGTAACTGGACTGAGATGGTAGATGGACAAAGCATGAAAATATATCACAGTACATTTATTGTGCAAACACTAATGATTTAACAGAATCTATATCTGCTTCAGAGTCTAATATTAAACAACAAAGTTTGAATGGATTGAGATACCACAAAGCTAAACTAAATATTCTCAGGCTCATTATTATCACAACGTGTCCATTAGGGTTCTCCCACCCACTAGTTTATCAGTGATGCAAACATTTTCAGGGCACAATCCCTTTTTATTTACAATGATGCAGTATAAAATTATGAAAGTGGCAAATTCTCACACTTGAGGAGCTGGAGACAGTCACTGTTTGACATTTTTGCTTGATAACTTGATTCTCACTGGCATACCACTTTAATTTGTCACATGAGTATGGCTTGAAATAGACCAAAAAACATAACCTTTGTAGTGTGACAATGAAGAAAATAGAAGTTCCAGGTTTATACTTAATCAGATTTCCCAAAACATTAGAGGGAAGTGTCACTGTACCTTTTCCATGTGCTTGGTGTTGGTGTTGTTGGTGTTGGTGTTGGTGTTTCGGTTCACATTCTGATCGGCTTCTTCTTTATCTCTGCACTTTTGTTCGTATGTCTTCTTTGACTGAGGACACCAATACAGTTATTTTATGAAAGAGAGATAGGCTGAAGAAATCAGTAAATTCAACACGATGTTCTCTATTTTTGGGTTGCTTCAATCTACTTGTTGTTTTGATGCTGCCAACTATTTTTTTATATTAATTTGAAGCGTGCATGGCAGTACTTCTTCTTTTGTTTATGATATCAGTGGTATTAAATTATGTCCTCTGGCGTATGTCCTCTCAGCTTGTACAACACAACTTCCCCCACCAAAGAGGAAGAAGAGATACAGAATAAGATACAGTCAGAACCTCATCTAACATAAAATCACAAATAGACTCACTTTCTTTAAAATAAGTCTATTTGTTATCTTAAAAGTTGCCAGTTAAATCACATTTATTATGGATGGAGGCAGATAGGTTTAGCATTAATTCTGCATGTAACCTGTCCACGTGCTAATCAGCACAAGCTATCAATAACACATTAGAGAAAAAGAGGACAGAGGAAAAGAAAGAAAGTTTGAGGGAAAGTGTCCTTATAGTAATTTATATTATCTTGAGTCTGTATTAAAACTGTGTATGACCTGTATTATTATTACTTACATCCATTGTCTTTTTGAACTGTGAAGACCTCTGTTTATGCAGAGTATCCATCTGTTGTTCAATCTGAAATTGAAAGGTCATGTAGTTATTTGTTAAGAAGATGCCTCTGTCACTTCAGTGCAACACAGTACTGATAAAATCACAGACCTTTTTCCTCGCTTCTTTTTGTTTTTCTCTGAATTCTTCAAGTTTCTTGGCCTCTTCTCTCATACTCTGTGCCAGCTGTGAGTGTGATAGACCTATATGTTCAGTCTCTGCACAGTAAAAAAAAACAAAAAAAAAACAGTTTCATTTGTCATCTGTACAGAGAAAAAGTCAACTAAAACATAAATATAAATGTTGTCTGAAATACATTATTATCAAGACTCCAAAATCATGAGCACTTACGTAATTTGAGCATATCCAGTGATCTTTTTAATGTGCTATTAGAACAAAAGGGTTTGAAAATTAAAAATGTATTTCATGCATTATGCAATCTGCATGAATTAGTTGATACTGTAACATAAATGCAAGGTTTCAAGCAATATATAAAACAATGCAATACTAATGCAACACTCAGTTCATTTTGGCCAATTATGAAAGTTAGTTGGTTACTGCCCCTCTACACCCAGTCTACTTTCCTCTTCCCACCTTAACACCTCCAAACAGAAACAGTACAAATGATGCATTCATCATTTGCACTTTTCAGAGTCAGATCCCATGTTTCCTTATCACATGTTTCATGACCAGACTCTAACTTTATTTAGACCTCCCTTTCTGCATTGCACTTGCAAGCCAACAGGCACTAGATCAGTTTGATAGAAACAGAGTCATTTTATTATTTTAAGCTATGTTCAAATACATCTGAGCATAAAGATTGCTTACTTCATCTCACTGTGTCCACACGTCTTTTTGGACAAACCAAGGAGATCTTTGGCGTACTTCTCTTCAATTGATGCCCTGCAAGAAACAATAATAATAAAAAAAGAGTCCAGCCTATAAGCATATATAGAGATAACGTGTGAGAACAAACAGGCCAACCCAGCCCTTTAGGTGATAAACTGCAAATTATCTCACATGGAAAACCAAACTGACAACAGCTTTATTATCAGTATTTCAAACTGTATTGCTAGTTTGCATATTCACCCAGAGTCATTGCCATCAGCGAGTTAGCCAGGGCCAAGTGAAACCAAGGATTCTACTAGAGTGATCAGCTGGTTCCCTTAACACACTCTCTGAGTAAAGAGTCACAGTCTTGTGGAAACAATGTTAGAGAAGTGCAGAAGATATTTTGGAAAATGACAAATAGCGGAAACACATAAAGTCTATTTTGAAGTGTCAAGGTATTTGTCAGCCGCTTTTATTCTTCCTGTAGACACTGTATGACAATGTAGTAACACAGCTGAAATAATATCAAATGTTTTCATATGACAAATTCTAATTACTGACAAAGTCTGTACATTAGTAAATACTAAACGATGTCTTTAGAGCAACATACGTGTATAAGACAATGTGTTATAAGCTAGGTTCCACATGTTTATACACTGCTTATACCGTAAATGCTAACTAGGGAAACCTACAGCTTTCACAGAGTGCGTGTGTAAAAAACAACCTTGCATATATATAGAAACAACAGTGATAACAAACTAGGAAATAACTCCATTAACAAACTATCAGGAAGTCCATTAGACCTTTATAAACAGATACTCACATCGTGAGGGAAATACACAATAAGGGTGACTTGTTTATACTGCACATCTTCACAAAATTGTATGTATGTATCCTTTTTTTTGCACTGCATACTTTATTTCTAACTTATGCTTTATTACATTTTATTTCAGGAAGTATTACTGCTATTACGTCTGTGGTTTAAAATTTTTTTTTCTCATTCTTACACTGGGGAATCTTTCTGTTACGTTATTTGGCAATATTCTGTATCCCTAAATACTGTTGTTTTTTTTTTATTATGCTACCAACATAACATGGTCCTTCACTGAATCATAAAGTTTATTTGCATCATTTTTGAATACTTGTTCTCCAACCTAAGCAGGTGAAGTTCATCCAGTCCCAGTGACTAGTAACCTGTGTATTTGCATGTTTTTGTGCAAGTGGGAGAGAGGACTAATTACTAAGAAAGTAGAATTCAAATGTCACACACTACTGTATGTCAGAAACGTTGTTCCTGTTCCAAGTAGAACGCATTCCATGGTGTCTTTGTCATTGTCGTTTAAATTTATGATGATGCATCTTTTACTGTATTTTTGACCCTATAGCCACTAATGTTCACATTATAATTTCTTGTGCTGAGTGTGCACTTACAGCAACTTCACCCTCTTAAGGAGATGTTCAATCCTCATTTCACCATTGACTTCGATTGCTCAATGTCAACCACCTTCACAGATGTTCTTATATCTTATGGCTTCAGAACTTCCTCCACTCCTCTGTCTGATAAACTTTGTACTGTGACTTTCCACAGTGAGTCTGCAGAGTCTATAGGTCGTGTTGCTTCAACTTCTCATCTTTCATTTTCTACTCGCCCTTCTTCATATTTTTTCAGCCACATCATGTTTACACACACTGCTAAAACTTCCAAATAAAAGAAACTGGTTTTAAGATAAAATATGAACCTGGCACTTACCTGCCACCTGGCACTGGCCTACAACTAGTATAGCTTCTTCCCAAGCTAGCAAAGCTGGACACTAATTTAGGACCACGTTACAAAGCTGCAGTGTGTTATTGTATTTCATTGCATATATAAAGCATAACAGTACCTGGCTTTGATGAAATCCTCCACTTCCTTGCATGTTTTCTTGCCTTCATTGAGGTATTGAATGATGGCATCATAGCCACCAGTGCAGGTCAGGTCTGAGTTCTGTCAACAAATTGAAAAATATTGCATTATGTTGTTCATCTTTGGTTACAGAAATACTTATTCTTTTTTTAGATTATACTGTATGTCCAGTTTACAGAGAAATAGTACATTATAGACCTATTATTACTTCAACATAGTTACCCTGCAAAAGATCGCTTCTCTTACTAACACCCTGTTCTTGTTTTACTCTAAATTCACACAGTGAAACTCCTAAGACAACAGAACACACAGACATAAACAACCACTTTTGCATCTCTTACAGCGAGTATAAATTGGTGTTTTGAACTGCACGACTCCATAATTTAGGTATAAGCTCAGGGTAAAAGCCTGTAATTATTCAGACCAAGTGAGTGAATTATTTCTGTTTTATGGTACTTCACACATTTTCTGCACATGTCAGAATAAACTAAATAAGAATAAACCAAATGTGAATCACCTATCATTGAAAAATAACCAAAAATATAAACATAATTTCCAGCACAGCTCCAAATGTTTTAAAAACAGAAAACAGAAAATAATGTTACTTCAGTCTATCAAAAGTATAAAAAAATAACACTGAAAACATAAAGAAACACATAACTTACCCAGAAGAAATCCTTGAAATGTAGATTTTTCATAGCTCCCAGGTGTTTCGGACGACAGGAGCTCAGACTTCCAGCAGCTCTGTTACCTGACTGACAGCGCTGAGCACGCGCGAGTCGCACGAACCTCTGGGTGGTACAGCAGCGCACGCGCAGTGTGAGCACTCTGACGTCAGGAGAGTCTGCGCTTGAACGCGAGCGTTTGTGACAAGAAATGGAAACTATACGGTGCAAAGTATATTTATTTATTTTTAATATGTAGGTCATAATATGTACACAGTGTCTGCTGTTATAAAAGGAGATAAGAAAAATATAGGCAAATAAAGTAAGAATTTTTAAAACTTGTTATAAGATAATGTGTAATATAATATAATAATAATATAATATATCCAAATGTGTGAACCCTGAGATGAAGTCCATCTATTGCTACTTCAAATAAATACCAATGAACAGGACTGCTAGAAAATTAAACCCAAACAACATTATATTGAGTTGTGTTGCGTTTACATGTGCTGCCATCTGGTGATTGATGGAGGTATGTACAGAGTTAATGAAATCTAATTATCTACATTATTGTTTTAATTTATCCTATCCATCCATTATCGCAGCTGTCATTTGGCGAGAGGCAGGGTACACCCTGGACAGGGTTAGGGCCATTATAAAAACACTAAAATATGTGACCTTTGAGTTAGGTTTCAGTCTTTTAGTTTGAAGGGTGGCATGACTAGTTATTAGGTTTAGGGGGAAATTACGTTTTCCACTTAGGGCCAGGCAAGTTTAGACAGCTTTTTTCCTTAATAAATTAAATCATCATTTTAAAACTGCATTTGTATTTACTTGGGTTTGTTTTTGTGTAATATTAAAATTGCTTTGGTGATCTGAATGACATTATTATGCTATATATTATATTATTATAATTTAAGACAAATACCTTAGGTAATTTAATTGGGGACAGTGAAGACTTTAGAGGTCAATATGTCTGAACTGATTCTGTAAAAATCAATATACAACAATATAAAATATAGCATTAAAAGCAAACTCAAGAGTATACTTTGGTGATGAGAGAGACCCTAACCTTAACTTACAGTGTGAAAGCCACTGCATAATTTATTTCCACACAAATTGTGCAACACATTTTCCACAACAACAAAAAAATTGTTGACATACAGAACATCACTAGACACTGTATACATACAGTAACTGATAAGTAATACACTTCAAGTTAAAACACCATCTCTATCTTTCTTTCTGTGCCACCTTTGTTTTACAGCACTGTTATCAATCTTTTTCCACCACGTGATGACTGTCTACGCTAGACAAACAACACAGTGCTGGAAGTAAATACATTTATTCTATTCTGAATTTAAGTGCAATTTTAAGGTACACATAGCAAGGTAGAGTGAGTACTGGACCCAGTAGGAGACTGGATATTGAACAGGTAAGTGTTAAGGTGTTTATTGTGCTGAAGAATAGTGGGGGGTGGGGTGGGATGGGGGGTCTGGAGAAGAGAGACAGTCAAGTATGGCAGCCAGGTCTAAATCCAAAGGGAGTCAGAGGTCCACAACAGTAATAGCAGGCAGAAAACAGGCGCCACAGAGGGCAGGTATCAGGAAAATCCAGAGCCAAACAGAGTTCCAAAACCAGAGAAGCAGAATCAAACTTACAGTTCAGTGAATTGTAACCGTTCAAGCAGAGGCAGGTCAGAAAATAGGCAGGGGCCCAGATAACAGCAGAATAACATCAGGGCAAAATATCAGGCTAAAGAGGTACTTCAGGAATAGAGCAGACACTCTGACAATGTGAGAGTGTTGGAAGTGCTGCTTAAATAGGGTGAAATCAATCAAGCTAATTACAGGTGTAAAGTGAATGGGAGTAAGGGGATAACCAGACAGGAAGTAGTGTCACGTCACGTACTTTTGCTTTGAAAATATACCTATAAACTTTTACATGAGATTTTCAATGCAGGACTTTGACTCGAATAGTCTTTTCACTGTCTGGTATTGTTACTTAAGTAAAGATTTAAAGTTGACATTTTCTATTTTGTATCTCTTGACATGGTGGTTATACTGATGATTCAGTGTTTTTATCTACAGTATATAATACCTGAAATGACATTAGTGTTAAAAGTGTGCTGTACATTCTGGAAAACAACCTCTGTGTCTAAATACTGTATCTTATCACTATCTGTCTGTTAGGACACAGTCTCAGTCACTATGCTCCTCTGAACTGTTGTTGTACTGTACATTCAGAGCAAACTCTACTCTACAACTCCGGAAAAACATAATCAGTCTTTATGGTTGGTTAATTTAGGTGTGAGTTCTTAAAATTCAACCCTTTATCTATTGAACACCATGGCCCATGATTAAATGTTAACACAGCAGCTGGATACAATGGTAACTTTAGAGACTAGTTATCTACAGATTAATATTAAATTTACTAAATATATTATGTTCAAGAGGTATAACTTATGTGTTATTATGCTTTACAAACTAACAGTGTATTCTTGGTGCCGCTTGTCACATGTCTGTGAGTTGTTAGTATTAAACCAAAGTGTGATTTCCTATCTATGTCTCAGGTGCTTTCATTTATGTAACAGTTTGAGCCCCAAAGCAAATTATCTAACTAACAATTACTTTCATTATCAATTAATCTGTTAATTATTTTCAATTAATTAATTGTTTCCTTGTCTCTAAAATGCCATAAAATAGTAAACCACCATAATTTCTAACAACCCACTAGATGTCAGATTGCTTGTTTTAGTTGACCTACGGTCCAAACTGAAAGACATAAGGAAGACATTATGTTGTAGCAGAACATAGTTTTTTCTCCTTTTCTATCATTTAACATCTCAGATTTCTCAGATTTATTTTGTGATCCTTTGGAGAGGTCTGAATCAATACCACTGGACTGATCTGCTAAATGTTGTAGTTAAAGTAGGTAAAACTAGCTGAACCTCAACACTGAAATAGCAATGTACCATTTAAAAATATATCTACCATAATGCCTACTGCAGCAGTTACAGATCATATTTTGTAATAAAACAGAATAATTACTTTTATAATAATAATAATAATAATAATAATAATAATAATAATAATAAAACAATAAAACTCTGTATGTTTAATAAAGAATCCAGTAACTAAAGAAAGATAATACAGAACATAAATGTTAATATTCTTTTTTACTTTCTTCATTTTTACTGCAAAACAGTTACATTTACTTACATATACTGTAATTATTCTGTAACATTTTACTAAACCACAGTGACATATTACTCAACAGTCACGTCACCTGACTGCAGAATGTGGTAATTTACTAACTTCCTGATTTCCACAGCTACCTACAAGGCAAGCCTTAACATGCTGAAAGTCAGTCATGATCCCCATGCTGTGCATAGCATCGAGATTTCATGCCACAACCTATTTTGTGAGAGAATCATAGGAATACATGGATATATAGTCTACATTACAAACCTTTTATTCAGTTTATGCTGAATGTAGGTCACCATGTTGGTGTGTGTAATTTAAAGACCACTAAACCAGACAGTTAATCTGCCGTCTTATGAGTTAAAAGAGATACAGTGGTTACAATGAAAAGTCAGTGTTTTTATCTCCAGTACATACAGTGGTTGTGCTGTACATTCTGGAAAACAACCTCAGTGTTTTATATCTTATCTTAAACAGCATTTTATAGGACACAAGCTCAGCCACTGGTGCGTCTGCCAACTATTGTACAAACTACAAACAAACTACTGGAAAAACGCTATAAGTCTATGTAGGTGAGTGCAAGTGTGAGTTCTTCAAATTCAGCCTCAAACATCTTGGTCTATGATGAAATCTTGCTTCAGGTGACACGCTGTAACTGTATACGATGTTTGTTTCACTTTCTGCAGGGCACCTCGTGACTGCAGTTAATACGTCATAACCTTTAAATGTACTGTACGTATGTATTTATTTATCAGGTTCATGTTGAATAAAAGTACAAAACACCTCCATCAGGCACCAACAATCAGGTATGTGTTGTACAAAAAACATAGGTTTTATGTAATGGTACTGATAAAGGGGCTATAACAATGTTGTAAACAGAGTAGTACACAGACAAATGGGAGGAACTTGGCTGAGGCTTCTGGGGATTCCTCATCATAACATCCTGACATCATCATTAGCTATTTAAACCCGGCCTTCTATGTATAGTTCAAACCTGTTCCTTCTTGTCAAGCCACAGCTACAGAGCTTTAAAAGCACCAAGAGAAAAGGAAACAGAGCTTTTAAATCTATCTTCTTTCTCAGTTCCCGGACAGACAGGAGCATTTCGAAAATGGCCAGCTGTGGTGAGTATCTAAAAACTGCTTTTAATCAAATTCATATATTAGTACATGTATTAGACTTAGATAGTGAACTTATCTCACCTGACCGGCTTCTTTTTGCCCTCAGAATTTGCTGCCACTGTTGATCTCTGTGCACATGAGCTACGTCTAGTCGGAGACAAACTTTACTGGACATACAGACTGTTTGAAATACTGATCAAGAACTACAGGACTGTCACGAAAATCAAGTGAGACCTGATGTCAAAGTACCATAAGATGAACAGGATATTGCTACACTGAAAGGTATTCAGAGACAAAGCCGATGAGTCTTGGATTTAGACTTGCCACTGTTGGTAAAATGTTGGCTCTGGAT
>JAUBNQ010000004.1:6082645-6096992 GCA_032353495.1 Ctenopoma kingsleyae | reverse complement strand
TGTTTTCATTGTCCAGAATATCACCAAGACTTCCTCAGTGGTGATGAGTAAAGCCTTTGAAGGGACCAACACAGCTTCAAGTTCAACCAGGTTAACTCAGAATAAGTTCAAGAAAAGAAATCCCATAAAGTTGATCGTCTAAAGCACAGGATTTGTGAATCCAGATTTGAGCACATTTACTTGAAGGATTAGAGGTTTGTAACAAATAACTGGTTGCATGCAGCAGCAGCAGCAGATGAAGAACAAAAGCATTTAATCTAAGATAAGATCATACTGTTGAGCCTGTGGGGAAATTAGGTCATAGCAGTAGGAAGTGCTGTTTCATTGAAGTTAAAGATGCAACAGTTAACAATGTTGTGCAGTAACTAAAGACTATTAAAGATTTTAGTTTCAGTTTTACTTTGTTAGTCCTTCAGCAAGCTAGCCCGTTGTTTTTTTGCACTTTTTCTAGTTAATTTTCTCATTTTTGTTTACATTACCAGACATTGTTATAGTTCCAATTAGCTGTTTAATGCTAGCAAGCAATTAATGATTAGGTCAGCGGAAAGTTAAAACACCGAACCTTTTAAGTGCATTATATACTGTACTGTTGTATATGACAACACAACATGTTTTATCAGCCCCTGTTACACAATAGTGTGTATGTTAAAGTAACTAGCATTCAACAGCTGTCTTTACAGAGTATTATGAATATATAATGCCTTTTTCATCTCTGCCACTAAAGCCATAACACATCACAAACAGGCTACAAGTAACAAACACTGTCTTTTTCTGTGACGTTAAGGAGCTCTTAAATGTGGCCTTACAAATTCCTTGAAGAGCTGATTCCTCAGATGGTTGGAAATATGCTCTGTGTAAACAACCATCTCTGCTACCATCACAACCAAGACAGTCGACCGACACCCTGACCATTTAGGTAGCATATTTGCACGCAGTCCAAGATGACAAAAAGTACAAGCATTAGAGTGCTAGGCCTGGGACAAAAACTCATAGCAAATGTCACCATGCTGAGGTCTGAACATCTGTAAGTGAAAACAGGAAGGCTTAACATTAGCCTCAGCATCAGCCAAAATCAAACTAAGACATTAAATACATGTTGGATTCAAATGAAATTTTATAAAAAGCATTAAAACAAAGAGGTTGAAGCTTTATCCACTAACAAAGCAACACCAGCATTTAACATAAATCTTACTTGACGTATCAGCTCATCATCTGCTACCCCATTGACACTATTAATAAACCTTTACGTCCCTGTGAAGCCTACCAGAGGTCTTTGGTTGCAAATGGACCAAAGAAAACATCTGTATTCTTCACTTTGTACATTTTTCTGCACTGATCTTGCAGTTCTAGTCCTGACAAGAAGACTAAATCACTCCCCAGAGCTTTAATGGAGGCCACACTCATGCCCATATTGGAGCCATTTCCTGTCTCTGGAGCAGGCAAAGGACTGACCCTTAGTGCCCCCTTCATATAAATGCAAAAGAACACGCTCCCACAGGTTTAGAAAACTTGGGGAGTCGCTTACCATTGCATTGCAATAGTAAGTGATTCATTGGAGAATAATGGCTGAGAAAATATAATTATATTTAATAGCTTGTGATATTCAGTAAATACTAGAAGGCTGAGAAAAAGCAGAATCACAATTTTGGGATCACGAAGAGGGCTGGAAAATGAAGCTATTATCAATTGTCTCACAGCTTGTTACAATAATAAGAAACAAGATAGTAAAAGAGCTGTAAATGTATAGAAATAATTGGAGAATAAAAGGTCACATTTCCAAATCTGAAAATTGTTCCTCTGTTTTGAGCTGTTGTGAACTTGAAAAGTGAGTGAAACAGAAGCTTGGTGCAATTTATACTGCTATGATGACAGCAGCACAAGGACATACGATCTTCAGGGTCAGGTGGGCAGAAAGGCCGCATGCCAAACAACAGGACGACTAGTCAACAAAAAAAGACATTGAAAGAGAAAGGATAATGAGGTGAAAGAAAGAAACCAGCGAAATGTCTGTCTCAACATCTGCTCCAACTCTGCACAATTAGTGGAACTGCCTTGCCTTTGCCCCATTCACAGTGACATGAATAATAAACACAGCAATGAGGCAATACATCTACCGAGCATAATGCAACTGACCAAAGAGTAATGTTAATTCACCAGCAGAGAAATACATGGACTGAAAGCCTCATATCTAGGACATTTCTCAGAATCTGTCCAGGTATGGAAAACATCACAATAACAATTAAAGTCTAAAACTAGAGTTAACTTCATAAAAACTGCAAGTTTATAGAGTTATAGCTGTTCAGTACAGTTTTTAAAGTGATTATAATCAATATTTTTATAACAGAAGTCTATCATATGATGATGAAGACACAGAGAATTGCTGTCTGCTGATCCCTTTGGCTTTTGAGCAAGAAGGCTCAAACAATGCACTGCACATGCACTACCTGAGTGTTACTAAATAGCAGACAGACAAAGTTAATGACTAGCTGGTGAACATAGGACTGAGAATACTGGACTGCCAAATTTCTTCCTGAGCTTCTAGGGATTCATAACTAACAAAGAAACATGAAAAACCAAACAACTGAAATACAACTTTTGGTTTGTAAGAGAGAGACTTCTTTCAAAGTAAAAAAAATCTCTGTGTGTTGTGGTCCTGTAAGATCCCTTATAGTGTTTCCTACAGGAAGCCTTTAACAATGGGCTCTGAAACTCCGCTGTAAGAAAATCTACACACACAAATACACACACACACACAGATACACACACACACACACACAATACAAAAACACACATGTGACATTTACATTTGCACGTACACCCATATTTACAATCAGCACAGAGAAAATCAACACGCAGCCGTCCATTAACTTGAACGTTAACTAGAACCTTCCCTTGTTTGTATGAAGTAGACCAACATTGTTCAGTCAGAAGACATCTGATTAGAGACCGGGAACAGCTGATGAGTGAGCAGCACAGATGAGCTCATGCTTTTAAACGTTTGGTTTATTTGCACGACAGAAGTGATGAAGAAGTCAGGGCAGCTCTGCTCAGTTTAAGGCAAAACAACCAGTGGTGGAAAGTGATAAAATACTTTAAATTAAATAATTAATTACAGTTTTTAGGTATTTATGCTTTATTTGAGCACTTCCATTTCATTCTGCTCCACTACCTGACACAGTATATTATTATACTGTAGCTGCAAGTTAATCATCAGATTAAAGTTATACATGTAAAACATAAACTGTGTTCATTTTTTATAAACATTACACTGTTACAGCTTAAATTAAAATGTAGTTGAATGGGCAACAACCTACTTATTTACTTATAATCATTTAGCACTAAAGACAGGTTTAACAGAAAAATAACCTGCAAATAATTTACCAATTAAAGTTAAAATACTTTTTCATGATAAAATATATTTTATTTTGCATCATGGTAAACTAAATAGTATTTCTGTTTTGGATCGTTCACCAGAAAAAAAAAACAAGTTCAATTTGATTAATTTTAAGATGTCATACTAGACTTATACAGTGAGGCTGCATTTTTTTTTTTTTTTTTTACAAATTTCAGATTAATAGATTCTAATCAATTCTAAACACAATCATTAGTTGGAGCCATATACACAACACAGGACCGCTGGGTCCATTTGTATGCACAAAACAAATGAAAGTTGTTGTAAGATATTAATTCCTGATAAAAACAGTCTATGTTTACTTAATTAAGATTTGAATGCAAAACTTTTTCTTGTAATAGGGTACTTTTACACAATTGTGTTGGTACTTTATGTAAAATATTATGGTTCATTGCACATTCAGACAGTGCCAGCTAATAATCTTGACCAGATGACGTCTTGTACTGCTCACTAGTTGTGGTCAGAGGCCAACCAGCGGTTCAGCCCAAACATAGGATTTGTGGTTGAAAAAGTCAAGTCTAAGTGAACATGATGAGGGGGCATGGAGACCTCATGATCTTAATCATCATCTGGTTTCACAAAGGGAGGCCGAGTACAGAAGGGTCAAACGCACATGAACACACGCATCAATGATATTCATTAGTACTGCTGCATGCCAACGTATACGTGAGGAGATGTGATACCGATTTGTGCCCTTCACTGCCCTTGAATTCATATTCACCATAAGAGACCTGTCAAAGTGACTAAAACAAAATCTGCCCAAAATTTACTTCCTCACAGTTATGACACAGGAATTCAAAAACAAAAAGTTAAGTTAAAGCCCTTTGACCACTTCTTTGTCACTGCTGGCTAACATAATGTTTTACTCAGACAGTAACAGAATCTGCTGCTCTGTTGCTGCACACGGTGCAGTGTTCCTGATGTTTCACAGACGTTGTTCAGCATTACCACCTGTGACAGAAAACTAATAAACAAATCAGACTAAGCTGGCAAAATAAAATGTAAGAAAAGTCATGAACATACCCTATTCTGTTTGGACAGTCATTGTAATATTACATTGAAGCCATATGAGAGATGATACCATAAACTCACAGTAGAAGGAGCCTAATGTCTGGGATATTGTAAATTGTATTTTTCCATGTTTTATTTCATAACATTCTTAGGATATTTCTAAGATAGTTGTAAAGGAAATGAAGAATGTGTTAGTTGTTTGCAGTTTTAAGTACCTACTTGTTATATTTCATTATTTAAGAAGGAAATTATGTAATATTTAAATTAAAGTTAGTTCATATACTGAGATCAGTATCCTATGAACACAGGAGTTCAATTTGTCCTGGAGCTTAGTACCAAATTTGTCACCTTATCTATTTTTTATACAATAAAATCATGTATGTTCTGCTGCTTTTCAAAACAGATAAATGTAATATTCTACAACACATTTCACTCTAACATCACACAGGTAGCTACATGGAAGCCATAGTTACTTTTCATGGCGTCCTTCATGCACCTACCCTCTCAATAAATTTAAAACATGGTGACTTCTCTGAAACATAGATTGAGCTTTGATTTTCCAAAGCATGGCAAGTGTGATTAACAGCTGCACACTGTAAAGCCACTGCCGCTGTCTGTCAGTGACTTACGGGTTCACAGGTTGGTTTATTTCAAATAAAAAAACAATGGGACAATGCACAACATTTTCTCATATTGTCAACATAACTGTATCAGCCTTGCCAGTCCCCAGTTGACCCCCCCATCATGACTCCACCCGTGTTTGTCATGTCAGATGTTATGCCAAGAAATTATTGCACTCTGAGCAGAATATGATACCCTCCAGTCACGAAAATGTGACATCATATGCTGCGAACAACCGTGCATGTGTGTGCAGTCCAGTTTTGGCACTCATCATTCTTTAAACAATTCATTCCGCTCTGAGAAACTCCACCAAACTTCCTTTATACGGACACTATGGTCTGGGGACAAACTGATGGAAATCACATTCCAGTCATTGTTAGGCAGTCACAGTCACACATAGCAAACTTCAGACCCATAATGGCTTCTAACTTTTGCCTCTTCTTCCACAACAAGACTTTGTTGGAGGATACAGGAAGAAACAGGACAAAACAAGAGTTTACAGCCATGTTAGTGTTAGTGTTAGTGTTGTTAGTGTTCTGTCAGGCTCCAAGGCACAGTCCTGCTTTGAGGTGAATGACAAAATCACAATTTAGTGGGTGTTTGGTCACAATTCAAACTATCACTGAAAAATATTTAGCCAGAAATGTCACTAGATTAAATGTTAAGAAATCACCTCTCTTATTACAATTGATCCTGCAGGGAATACGAATGATTGTGTCACATTTAATTTGAAGAATTTATGTATATTTTGAATATTTTATTTTTAATCAAAACCACAACAGTCAGCCTCATGATGGTGCTAGAGGAAAAATCAAGGGACCACTAAATTCATTCAAGACAGACCATGTCAGAAAGAAATTACAAAATGTACTGAAAATCCACTTGTTCAAATATGAAGAACTAATGTGACCTAAACTATTTCAAATAAAACGCAGTGTGCATGTAAAAATTTGCTTTTAAGTACATTATGTAGAATGATGTGCAAACACGTGTGAGGGGATTTTATGTTATGCATGACTATACTCAACAGAGATAAACTCACTGCTGCATTAATGATGGGCGTAGATGCCGCGTGTGTCTGTAAGAGACAGAGTCAGAGGACAGGCTGTAACCAACACTCCCAGTGTTGACAGAGCCAAAAGGTCGAGGCCCTCTGCTGCTCTGTGTAGAGTGACATGAAGCTCTAAGTTCTTTCAGAAACACAGAGAGGGGAGATAGAACCCCAGGAAGGATGAGACTGAAGAGGTCTCTAATTGTTGGTCCACATGTGTTAGATTGCTGTTTTCAGATGCCCAGGGGGGGATTTGTAGGTTACTTTGAAGACTTTGTGATCATTTACCATCACACGCCTCCATGGAACCGTCAATTGGGTATTACTTGGGTATACTTTTACTTCCCTTTTTAGTATTTGTTGACTAATTAACCAACTTTCTCAAGTTATTTTTGTTTTGTGGACATTTGTCTCAATTCCAAATCTTGATGGTTTTGGGTTGTGTGTGTTTGTATATAACAATAATAATAATAATAATTGATACTTTATTGATCCCCTTGTGAGGTGCCAAGGGTCAGGGCACCGGTGTCTTGTCCAAGGACACCGAGACATGTAGCCTGCGGGGCTTGGGAATCAAACCGCTCACCATTGGGTTTGAAGATGACTGCTCTACCCACTGAGCTATCATGCTGCCCCATATGTAATGGGTAATAAAATATAAAGGTTGAAAATTGAACAGATCCATTTATCACATTGGTTTCCATCTGGCTTTTATTATGAGCCATTTCCTTTTTGAGGCTGCCTGACATTCATTTAGTAGTAACAAATAAATAAAACAGATAATAAGAAACACAGCAAGAAAAAAAGAGCGAAGATCATAGTGGGATTTCAACTCATGATTTTTCCATTTGGTCTCCTTCTTCTGGTTAATGTTAGAGTTTAAAACATAATCAAAAGTTGTTCTCACCAGAGAACAGGGGGAGCACAGAGGAATCAGTGAGGATGGATCTGCTTTCTTTCACACTGAGCTGACTTAACTTTTTTGCTGAACTTCCATCCCAGTGGCATTGCTAAGTCATGCTTGTAAGCAGCTATCAGTGCTGCCACCATCGAAGGAGCTCTACAGCCATGCAGCGTAACTACTTCTCAAACTCAACATCAGTATAGAGCCAGCATGTCCTTATATAGCAAAGAACTGCTGCATTTATCCGCTCATGAATCTAGTTCCTGCAGAGACGATCATAGATCGCAGAACTGGTTGCTGTATTTGGCTGTGTTAGAGAAGAATCTTCTTTTCTACTCGTGTTTCATCTTTACATTCATTCATCTTTACACGTTTAATCTATTTCATTAAATAGTGTCCACTCATTACACGAGTAACAGGTTTGATTTGTAAAATAATCGTCGAGGATGATGAAAAACGATGACATTAATATGCTTTAAGGTTCTTAAGGGGCATTCCACCAATTATACTCACAAAATTCAGTTTGCTAATCACAGGAAGCCTGTGATAACTGTTACAATATAAAATATGTTCAGTGGCTCTGGAGGAACTTTGCCATCAGGCTTATCTTAGCTTGGAAACCTATAGAAAATCTGTTTCAGAGGACGAACGACGCAGTAATTTACCACAAAGCAAACGTCTGATTGGAAGACTATTGGATAGTCATGACCCTTTTTACACACTCCGTGTTAAAATGTGTCTTGGGCTATCAGATCACTCATGGGCAACGTTAAATACAAGTGTTTTGTTTCCTTTTTTGTAGTGTAATGTGTTCCCTAAATAGGATAACATATGGGAACATACAAGGAAAATACATCATCTTGACATTAGTTACTTTTACTTTTAAGATACATTTGTGTTAGTCTCTGAAATTGCTCCTTGGAAATGAGGGAACTGCAGAGTCGAGTGTTCATTAGATTAGATCCAATGTTAATATTGTCATATTGGGCTTTAATCTGTTTACCTCCTGTCTCTTGTGTGTCCCACAACTGTATGGGGTAATTTGTGAAATGCAGACTGATGTAATTTTAGGCTCAAATTCTCTGGTATCAAACTAGTACGCAGTATAAGGTAAGATAAAAACAGAGAATACCATACATAGTATATGTTTACTGCGAGCTGTCATCTACAAGCACTATCCTCTTGTATACATTACAGATTCCTTAGATACTCACTGTGAGTAGCTTTCACTGGAGGGGAAAGGTTGTTACTGGGATAAGAGGGTCTACTGTTTGGTTTTAGCATGGCCCAATGACTGACCCACTCTGAAAATAAATATTGTCTGTCAGACAATATGAACCAAGCTAATTTCCTTCACTTAAAGGGATTTGCTGTCCTTGGGATGCACAGTTAGTCTTTATTACCTTAGTGTAGCTTTACACCACAAAAAGCAACCAAGACGAGCTTGAATGTTTGAAGAAAAATGTTTTAGAGGAATTTATTCAAATAAAGCATTTGTGAAATTGAATAAAGATGCCTTTGATTTATTAGGGACATTATATGGGGAGGCTATCATGTAGATTCCTAATGCTCTCTTCCTGTCTGCATGTATACACACAGTTAAAGGGAGAGAGAGAGAGAATAAGACACATTAGAGTAGACTTACATCGTTACAAAAGGAATATAGTATGTCCAGATAAAAGGCAGGGGACGGACGAAGAGGAGGAAACTGTGTAGGGGGTCAAATGTGAAAACAGAGTTCTATTACTACTCTATGCATTGTTATCAGAAGAAGAAAGCATATGATTGGGACAAAGTGTGTAAGAGGATGAGGAAGGGGAGAGATGGGTGGGGAAGGGTATGATGTAGCGAGGAAATGCACTGAAACTAATCAGAGTCTTCCTGAGTCTCCCGAGCCTGTGATATCTGCAGGGCTGAAGACAGGAAGGACTCTTGTAAACTGTCTCATTCACTGGAAGTTTCTGAGATCCTGTCTGATACAGACGGGTCTTTGTGAGCATTTAAAGTGTACATATGTTGTGTTTGGATACACTATGTAAACTATATGGTGCATGTATGTGTGTGCATAGTTATACAATGAGGCAAGCTACAACAGTATATACTGTATGTGATGTAAATAACTCAGAAATGATCTTCATATAAGTTGTTTGTATATAACAAGATCCATAATATTTACACACCAAAATGAGGAAAGATAACAGAGGTTCTACTCAGTGATTGAGGAAATGGACGGAAACATGCAGGTGTGTCTACGAGTGCTTGTGTGGGTGTAGTGACACAGGCAGATAAAGTTGTGGTTGTTTGGCATTGACTGAATACAACACACTTCAGAGAGGAGAGTATTGCAATATGGAGTAACAAAATATAAGGCAAGGCTGAAAAGTAAATTCAAAGACAGAAAACAGCAGCAGGCATAATAGAACATAATAGATGCAAGTGTGTACAGTACAATGTAGTTTTCACATAGTGGTTTCAGCAGATGATGATTACACCAGTGTATTTAAGGTGGTTAATGGTGTTCAATCAATGCTCTCTGCTCCCATCAAAATGTTTCATAAGAACACCTACAGATTTAAAATATCAAATTTCTTGTGGGGGAGAAAAGAGTTCATCCAAATTAAATTAGTCTCACTTTTAAAATTATAAAGGATACAGCACCTGGTTTTGTTTCATGAGTGATCATCACAACTATGCAACAAGAGCTAGTAGCTCTCTACATGTCTATAGGACTGCCGCCTTATAGCAGCATTCACTCTAACAACGGTAAACTGTCCTAAAGTGGTGACTCTGAATATGTACATTAGATACAGGCCACATACTAAGTCTGTGTCTGTTTTTGTAGTGCATTGCCACAACCAACACCTGAATTTTGGTCTGCACTCATCTGACTTTTTGACTTACCATTTATGTGCTTACATGTCATCCCTGTGATTGGCTTGAAAACTGTCCAGGTTGTCCCCTGCCAACTTCCTAATGTCAGCTGGGATCGGCTCCAGCGCCCTGCAACCCTCAAGGTTAAGTGAGTATAGCTGAAGGATGGATGGAATTACAGTGGCAGAAGCTAACCCCTTCCCTCACCCCAAGCTGTGGTGCTAAACATGCCCCAGTCTGTCCACTAAATGCAGCGATAAAAACATTAATATTAACCCGCCACAAAACCCCTGATAACACAGCAACCAGTCAGACAAAAGACAAAAGACAAAAAGACAATAAAACAATCAAAAGAAATAAAACATCTTCTACTTCAGAAGAATTATTTTGAATGAGCATATTTTTTTCTTCCATTGGCTGGTGGGGGATTGTAATGTTAGGTCCTGTAGAAATTCTAGAGGTACATTTTGTTTGCTAAATTGTTTTGAAAAAGGTTGGCTATTGATTACCAGTGGTTATTAAGGTGTCAGTAGGGATCTGCAGGATAAACACTGGTGGTTTCTGGGGTGTCATCACGTGGTTTCTGTCATAATAATGAAGAAGAGGTCGATGCCAGTGGTTTTCTCCTCCTGTATTTTGATATGACTTGAACCTGCCACCAGAGGATTTATATGTTCTACTTATGACATTTTTGAAGACCATACTACACATAACATAATAGTGTGAAATTGGCAAGCTTTCGTCCAAAGATCTTTTACAAATTTGAGGTATGCAGGCTCGAGGATTAATGGTCAGGACTGTGAAAATACGGCTGGCATTTCACCCCCAGATGCATGTGAGTAAGTAATTTTGTGATTCTGTGAACGAAAAATTAGTTTTTTGCATTCTAAGGTAACACTGCACTTTGTTGGTATAGATGGTTGTAATCATAGGTGTATCTCTGAATGAATAGTATCCCAGACCCTCCTTATAATAATCCTATAATCATGTTACTGGGATTTTTGCAGGGTATCTCCAGCTGTGTGTCCCTGGATTTGAAACCACATTTCAGTCTATTTGTAACATTGCACATTTTGCAACAGCACAACTCATATGGGGCTGAAATAGAGCTCCAGTACAGGAACTAATTTACTGGCTAAAGACAAACAGCTGAACAAATGTAATGAGTGAAGTATTTTTCAGTTTGACAGTAAAATGTGACTTCATGAACTGAGCCACTAACTCACACCAGTGCATGAACTGCTGGACACTGCGAGTGAATCATGCAGTTGTGCCTGATAAAAAGTTTACTGTGATTTCAACATGCCAGTTATTAAATTGATTTGAACATTTTAGAAATTATAGCTTTACTGGAACTGGCTGATTGTACCCAGGCTGTCAGTAGTTGTCAGTTTCAGGCCGCCAGAGCTACACAGCTGCTGTTTACACATACTTTTTCTATAAATGCATTAACGTTTGAGAGATGAAATGTGTAGTGTATTACATTAGTATCTTTTTAATGGTAAAAAGCTTAAGGTATAAAGTCAAATGTAAAACATATTGAAATACACTGTACAGTATAATCTTTTATGCCATGCAGTTTGAATGACTCATTAGAAAAATTAATCTGTGTTAGTGGACAGAACAAGAAAATCTGTAGGCCTAAAACACACATGGTGACTTCAGACTTCTTAATCCAGTAGTGGTTCTATAACTTTCAACACAAAGCCACAGCTGGGAAATTAGTGTGGACTCCTGGGAAATAAATTACTTACATGAAGGGTTGAGCGCCAAAGGAGCATGAGAGCAAATTTTATCGGAAGGGAAAATCAACGACGTTTCCCTCCGCTCACACTCACACTGATTACAAATATCTGTTAATGATTAATAGGACAAAGTAAGCCAAAATGCCATTTTTACACATTTAATCTCACATAGATTGGCCAGACCTTATGCACTTTTTACTCATGTTCATGATTTGATAGACAATTACATCTATAATGAGACTTATTACAAGAAAAGATTCACTTTGGTAACAGTTTAAGTAAACTATGTATGTATTTTAACTGGGATTACTGTGGTCTAACTGTGCCTGACAGTTGTATTCTCGTCTCCTGACATCAGTGCACTGCTGTTATTTGACTGGTAGTAAGATTTTCCCATGGACTGTCAGACCAAGCCCCCACAAAACGTTTATGAGTGAGCTCTCGTACTCACTTTCCTCCCCATACTCCTCCCTGTTTCAGCCCCGCTCATCCCGAGTAGTGGACTCCGTTTGAAACAGGACTTCAGACTGTTAAACTGCGGATGCTGCAGCACAGGAAATGCCTTGTGGACTGTTGTTGGTCATTTAGCGAACTCACTTCTCTGGGGATCGGTGTTTAGCTGAAACCGAGCGTAATAAGTGAAAAGGCAACAGGACACTTTGTGTGCCAGGATGCGCAGGACAAATCAACATTTCACCTTGACAACAGTGGCAGTTGTTGGTGAGTAATAACAGAAATGCATTAAGACTCAAGTGTTCATTCTAAGGTAAAATAACGATTGACAGCCGCGTCTTCTGTACCGAGCCAAGATCTCCGGCGCATCTTTGCGCACACGCTAGAGAACAGCTTAGATAATCGCTGTCTGCATAATTGACCGCTAACCGACTAAAAGCATCCATTAGGTGTGTCACTCACGTTGCCTGTATGTCCATTAAAACGCGGTGGCACCACAGTGTCCTCGTAAAATGCCCCTAAATACTTTCCGTCCACATTGCCCAGATGTTATTTATTCTAACTGAGGGAAACCGCAGAGGACTTAATTGTTTCTACAAACCTTGTAGTGTGATATGACCTCGTATAACAGAGACATTAGAGTCAAATTACTGTGTGGTGCTTTAATTGGATGTTGTGCACGCCAGAGTTGACAAGAAGTTTTGTTACTACCAAACATTTCTGCAGTGTCATGTGTGTTCACCATGTTTCTGCTGAGTCTGCAAGGCACGTGTCATGTACAGTTATGTCAGTTATGTCACAAACATTTGAATGAATCTTTAGTGAATATTTCACAAATCATCAGTGATAATTGTTCAAAAATAAATTATTATAATGTGAAAAGTGAAATGAATATTGGCCTTAGATCAGCTTTAAGAGGTGGTGTCTCCAGTTCAGTCTACATTAGTAATTGATCTGACTTGGTCCCTCTGGTGATGGGATGTGATCTCAGGTTCAGCTCCAGACCATGCGAATTAACTTCTAGGTCATGTTCAGGTTCAACCATCAAGAGAAAGTACCAGCAAGGTTGGGTGAAGCAGTCCTCTGAGATTGCCCGAGAGAAAGAGAGAAGAAAGAACAGAGTGCACGTCTCTCTTTAGTCCTCAGATTCCTGTGACACTGGCTTGTGATTACCATTAAAGAATTAAGTTAGAGCCAGAGATAAGTGTGTGTGTGTGTGTGTGTGTGTGTGCGGCTGTGTGTATATAAAGGGATCAGCAGAAGCTCACATAGCAAATTACTCCCGTCACATCAAGCAGTCCGGTTTTGTAGGCCCAGCATGTCCCCTCTGCTTCCTCTTATACTCCTGTCAGGTTGCTGCAGGTCATCAAACAAGGATCTTGACTCTGTTCGTTCACCTTTAGGCTGATGTGTTGTTGTTGTTGCACAAGTCTGGCTGCAGTTACTGAACTGAACTAGTCCATGGTATGTTATTGTCTCATGTCCAATTCTGCACACTCCTACTAAGTCTAATGCAGCCTGAGCTGTGTGCGTATGGCCTCATTTGGGTTACAGGGGGGTAAAATACCATGCTGGGAGATCCCATGTTATCGGAGCTACCTCTCCTCCCTCAGAGGCCCACATGTGGTTATTGTAGCTGCAGCTGATGGGGCTACAGGTGGTTTGAGTTTGGCTGCTCAAGAGAGGTGGGTCTGGCTTTAATCACCATGTGCTCGATGTAAGTGACCAAGTTTACCGAAGATGTGAGATGTACAAACACCTTTACTTTCGACTTCAGAGCTGCAATTTCTGTTATTAGACTATTTTCATTTGATTCATTAGTCAGTTATTGTTTGATGACATGATTGACCACTTAGTCTATGAGATGTTAAGATGTCAAAGCAGAACTGAAACAATCAATAGGTTAATTGATTAACTAATTAACAGAAAATAGTGAATGTGTTTTGGTTTTGGATTGTTGTTTGAACAAAACAAGATATTTCAGGACACCACTTTGTGCTCTGGGAAGTTGTGATGGGCATGTATATATATATATTGTGACTTTTTAATTTCCATTTAGGGCATTTAACAACTAACACTTTGAAAAATTTCTGTCAATTTGTGCAGCAACTCTGATATATTCTTTAGTCATCCATGGGGTCTTTAGAAATGAAATTGTTATTTGTCCTATCAAATATCAGAATATAGTAAAAATGATCGACGAAATCTCTAAAAGCCAAAATGATGTTGCTGAATTTACTGAATAAGTGAAGTTGGCTGTTTATCCAGCCCACAGGTTC
>JAUBNQ010000004.1:6030225-6046671 GCA_032353495.1 Ctenopoma kingsleyae | reverse complement strand
ATTTACATGACAAATTCCCATTCTTGTGTCATTGATCTTTTAACAGAATCTCTGAGTTGAGTTTATGTATTTGTTTGAACTATCTGAAAATCAGGACTTTTTGATGTATTTTATCATATACAGTATGGGTGATTAGATTGTCATAACCGATGTCTCTATAACTTACACATTAAGAGTTAGGTGCATTTTTCAGAATCAGACTAGTTTTTTGCCTGTTTCTAGTCTTAATGCTAAACTAATTTAACAGCTTCCCGTAAGGATTACAACCTTTACCTTACCTCCAAAATGCCTAACTATTCCTTAAATACACAGTGCATATTCAAATCAGTACAGAGAAACATTTGTTAGGCATATGATAACTGTGTTTCCTGCTCTTCCAGATGGGCTTCTTCAAGAGAAAATCCAGAGACTACACAAAAGAACAAATAATGGACTGAGGTATGCAGAGAGCCAGCGGCTATAGCAGCTCTGTGACCAACTGCTTCCAGAGCCTTCAGGTTGCACAAAGTGACAGGCAGACTTTTAAACAGTCAGAGGAGAGACCATAAGACCCACAGACACCTCATTGCTACGACACAGGGACTACCTGCAGAACACAATTACCAATCCCTCTGCGCACTCAAAGTCAAATAATGTTTGCATTATCAGCCGACTGACCCCTTGTGTGTTCACTATTTGAGTAGCACGTTTCCAAACTGGAGCTGTTCAGATGGTTTCACGTACAGAAAGTCCTCACTTTCTTTTTCCTGTGCAACATCTTTGGGTCTCACTGTTTGTATTAACCTCCAGCCACCTCAGTCTCCATGCAAAACCAAAGCGCTAACACGTTTGCAAATATTATTTGTTTTTGCTCAGCTTCTTTCTGGCAGGCATCAATGTCACATCGCAAGATCAGACAGTTCAAGAAGAGGAACCAGTGAGGAGGTGGAGGAAGAGATTACTTACCAGGCGCATCTGTACAACATGTAGCAGTTTAACCAAATCTTCATAGTTTTACAACAGCTGTTTTCCAGCTTTAAAGGAATAAAGTACTCAGGTTTTTTGGTATGAAGATCCGAAGTTGCCTAAGCCACCTCACACACAGTCATTACAGCAACAATGTCCAAAGGCGATATGTGAACTTTGTGTTGTAGCAGTCCGTCTGAAAGCTTCACCTCTTCTGTTGGAGCATATGTGCTTGATTAGTTTTATGAAACACTGTAGCTTTTAGCATTTTATAGCATTTTGTTTTGGTCGGCATTTTTGTTGAGATCTATAACACATTGTACATCCTTAATTTCAGCGTGTTTTTAAAAAAAACCTCCCACCTGAACACAAGCTTTTAACTAAACAAATGCACAGCCTGTATGCTTTATTTTTTCATATATTAACCAATTTAAAAGAAAAAATCTTGTTCCAACTCTGATGTTAAATACCTGTAATTAGTTTTATCTTTGTTACTGAGAGATATAGAAAGTTGCGCCTTCATATATCCAAACCATTGATTGTACTGTAAATATAGGTAAGTGCTTACAAATGTAAAGCTTAAAATGTACATAATTGTGTTTTTTTTCATTTGTGTAATTTAAGAGATGTTATCCACAAAACGTAACTCTTTTGTGTGTGATCAGTGGTCAGAAGAAATGGTTTGCTCAGGTGCTATAAGTATTATGAATGATGACAATTATCTGGCATCTCTCCCATAATTTCAAAGCTGATACAAATGTGTAAATATTGTTATATTTTGATGAAAATTAAAGTACAATTGTTCTGTACTGAAAATATACATGAACATAAGGGTTTGTATCCACTTCCTTGGTTTTAAGTTTGTTCAAATGTTTTGTTGACTTCAGTCATTTAAATTGCAATATAGAGAGTAATATTCCTCCATTGCAGAAATATACGTACATGTATGTGTCACCATTCACCAGCAGTTTTCTCTGTCACTGTGTAAATAGACTGTAGACAAACTGCAGGTTTATTGTCATAACATATGCAGTACACTGTACCTTAAAATGTTATCATTCAGTCTCGTTTTTGATTTAAGAAGTTGCACAGCTACACATTATTGTTAAAAGAAATTAGATTGTTTATTAGGGAGTTTGCACCTCTTTCTTTTTTCCCTTATCTTACAATAAAGGTGAAGGAATATGGCAAGAAGAAGAGTTTTAAATATTTAAATACTCCTCAGAGCTCACTCTCCACTGTTGAAATGAAGCACATATAATAAATTGTATGTACAGAACGAGTTAGTCATTTTAAGATTGTGTGACTACATCAGGCTTATGCACGAGGGTGGAGTTCTGGGTCTCTCTTTGTCTACTTGAGATGGTCTGGGAACATTTTTTTCCTGATTTTATTCTGTATTAACATTAGAGTCAAGTACAAAGTGAGAGTTGTGAGCTCCACCCAGCCTTCTACACTGCTGTGAAGTCTTCACTGTAATGCACTGGTTTGTCAAACTGTATGTGTCCTCATCAGCACAGAAATGAACCAAATCTTATGTACAAAAATAAATGCTTTTTACACAGACGGTTTTAAACATTGACTCTTTGTTTTTCACGTGATATGACAAAACATGTAAACAACATTTTTATAATTTTTGTATTATTGTTTGATTAAATGTAGAGTTTGCTGATTTCAGTTCTGTTAATTAATTGCACATCACTATCAAATATCTTACATCCCACACATTCTTGACATTAGTCTTTTCTGGAAGACATTAGACTTGCGGGTGACAATTAAATGTTTATGATTGTACAGTATTTGTTAGCAACTATAACTTCTCCTGTGAAAACATATTTTATTTATTATGTTGCATTTATTAAATAGGCTTCTTTTGATTTTTTTCTGTGTGCTAATTAACTAATATAGTATATAACAGCTGTAGCATCTTTATCATTTTTTCTTTTGGCCTTGCCCGATCAATTATCAATTATCAATTATCTGATCAAAATCAATATTGTCAGTAGAAAATTAACAGTAAAAATTGCTTACAAAAACTATACAGTAAATAAAAACTCAAAATTATTTATTTCGAAATCATTGCTATTGCATTACTTTGTTTTTGTTTGTTTGTTTGTTTTTGATTAATCATCTAATCATTTCAGTTAGATTTTCATATTGATTTCAGGGAACCTGAAGAAGTGTAAAATCCGATCAGTAGAAACTTAACAACAAATCATTGCCCCTGGTCAAATTATCCCTAAATTCGTCATATTGCTCCATAAGTAAATGATCGGAAAATATGTCCCACTCTGGCTCAATGAACGGCGTAGACATTCCTGAGAGTCAAGACTAAGGGCATGAAAATCCCAGCTTTCCTATGGGCCGAGTGGTTTGATGTAGGAGAGCGCCACCTGGTGTTCACCCGAAATACTTACCGATAAATGACACTGGGAGGGGAAGCAGAACAAACTGTAAGCTGCTGGGGATCCATCTTGCTCGAAAAAAGAAGCTGGGGGTGAAGCATTTTTCAGTTCAGTATCTCAAACGTAGCATCGTTCCCCGTTAAGCGCACTGGGGAGCCCGTGGAGGGGCTGTGTCGCTGTTTGTAGGATGTCCCGACATGAGGGTGAGTTGATAAACAGCGCCTACTTAGCAGCTAGCTTCACCAAGAACATAGTCAAGTCAGGAGGTTGTCGCGCTTTTTGCGGCCGGTTCGGGCTTGTTCCAGCACGTACTCGTTTGCGGTTACTTGCTGTCATTCACATACATATCTCATATGTCCCAAATTGAGACGAACTGTTATAATTTGTGTCAAACTGTTCGTGGTGAAACCGCAACATAGCGCAGGTTAGCAGTTAGCCGTTGCTAGGTACTGCGTTATCATACGTTAGCAGCGCTAGCGAGCAAGCTAATCTATGCTAACATATGAGTCGTTGCTGTATGTGCGACTTAATGTTGCTTAATTGTTGTACAGCGATACATCACAATGTAGCTAGCAACATTTTTCAGTTATATTCGTGTCCATTTAACAGTCAGGTGCTCTAATGTTAGCGCCGTATTGTCCCGTTTAGGCACATAGCTTACTGTTGTTAGCTTATGCACTGTCATCAAGAAGAAGACAGAAAGTCTGAGGCCTTTGACCAAAAACCAATCACTAAGTTAGCTAACTGGCAAGCTACTAGCTAGCTAGGGTTAAGTTGCGATATGAATAACTGCAAACCAGGTGACAGTGTGAATTTGGCTGTTTTAAGGCCTTAGTTACAACATGTCATCCACGAGGTTATACTTCTTTATGTCATCAGACGTTGCTTTGCTGTTCATAATGCAAACATGACTATAATTAAGTATTTAATAAGAGTGGAATAAAGCTCAGTAACTTTGATTTTCCATGTATTCAACACTCGCTGTGTAAAAAAAAAACAAACAAAAAAAAAACCCGAGTAAGGTATACAATTCTTACTGTATACCCCTCGGGAGATACCTACATTTCTGTTTTTGTTAGCCTTTGTAAAACCAGCTGTGGCCGACCAAACCTTTAATCAGCACACAGACCTACATGTAGCAAGCTGTCATATCAGTCAGGAAATTCCCATAATATTTTCGTTGGTGCTATCCAGCATTTTTTTCCCTTGCAAGGAAAGGTCAGCTGAGCATAAGCTGAAATATTGTGAATACTAAACTAGTGTTTGAATAGTTCTTCACAGTAGTCATGTAGCAAAGAGTGGACAATCAGAGAGATCCGGTAATATTTGGTATCATGACTATTAAGGTATTTGGATAATATAGTGCTTTGGTTAGCTCCACTTTACTTTCTCTTGTCCATTTTGGCTCATAGACATGTCTAATGTCATAGAAAAATACACAAAGCAATATGCTACCTGAAAGTGCATATCTTTGCTACAATTAAATAACAAAAGCTGCAATGAAAGCAGCTTTCTGATGCTTGATATATTTTGAGTTGCTTGTGGAATGCAAGAGTTCTTCATTGCTGTCACTAGTGGGTTGGTGCCACTCCGAAACACATGCTCATGTAAGTGAGACTGGCCGACAGAGGGATTGCTTTCTCACAGCCAGTCACACAGACACAGTCATAAGGAATTTGTAACTTTATTGTGAGGTCCACGTGTTTGACTTTGCATTCTTCTTTTCCTTTCTGCAGGTGTGAGCTGTGATGCGTGTTTAAAAGGGAACTTCAGAGGAAGGCGGTTTAAGTGTTTAATTTGCTACGACTACGACCTGTGTGCGTCGTGTTACGAGAGTGGAGCTACAACAACAAGACACACGACAGAGCACCCCATGCAGTGCATACTAACCAGGGTAGACTATGGTAAGGACCTGGCTGACAGCCCAGAAAGAAGTTGTGTGGCATAGCAGTCATAAAGTCATCATGCCTTTCTCATAGCTTTCTTTGTGATTACCTATTATTTAGTGTGATTGTAATGATTAATAATGTAATTAATTTTACTGAAACATTTTTATTATTTTAGATCATTAAAATATGGTTTGACAAACAATGACTGCTAGGTTTACTGTCTTCTTGCAGACTTGTATTATGGAGGAGACACTTTTTCAGTAGAGCAACCCCAGTCATTTACATGTCCTTACTGTGGCAAGATGGGCTATACAGAGACGTCGCTACAGGAGCATGTCACATCAGAGCATGCAGAGACTTCCACAGAGGTGGTGAGTATGCTGCTTGCAACAGGGATCAGGGCCTGCATTTACACATTTAATTTAATTTACATTATGTATTAATCATCAACGATATCTCAGTAAAGTTCACAACACTTTCAAATGTTGTCTTTGTTGCTGTAGCACCTCCTGCAGCCTAGTTTACTTCTGCCATCCAGTGGTCTACTTTATATTGAAGTTATTAAATAGAGCGGTTGGTGTTTACTTACTCTTCATCTGTGTATACAAATGAAGTTCAGACTGCTGCTGCTGCTTTGCATCATACTTGTCCCTCAGTAGTGTCATTGTATAATACAGGGGGGCTTTAAAGAAGAGGCTGGCAATATTCTATATTTTTATGATTTTTCTAAAACAACTGAACACTGTAGCTTTTAGGAAAAATTGCTCAAACAGGAGTTAATGATGATTTGCTGGAAACTATTTTTAGCTATGCATTATGAGACATTTGGTTTTCCAGTGAGTATTTACATTAGCAGGACAGAGGATGTGGGACTGGCTTAAAATAATGTACAGTGACTGTGTTCAATTTAATGCAGAAACATCACAGTCAATCTTAACCACAGTTAAATGACACCATCCTTACCAAATAGACAAGTGGTCCTTCACTGAGGCTTTCTTTGGTCAAAGTCATGAATCTTGCATATGCAATTGTGCAGTCCTTGTCATTTGTAAATCTATTCATAGTGCTACATTAAGTACTTACTGTTAATTTTATTTGCAAATGTCTTAATTGGATTTTAAATAAACAGCAAAAATGGAACATAGCTTAAACTTGACTCTAAAAACAGTGACAGTTCATTCAATATGGTGTTTAAGGTGAGGACATTCAAACCTCAAACAGAAACCTCTCGCTCTCTCATTTCAGATCTGTCCAATATGTGCTGCCTTGCCAGGAGGGGACCCCAACCATGTCACAGATGACTTCACAGCTCACTTAACACTCGAACACAGAGCGCCAAGAGATTTAATATCCTTTCTTTGTCTGCTTAAAGATGTGTTTACAAATGTTGTTTTAAATTTACAATAAATACTGATACTACACATGAGTGAGTTGAACCTTAACAGGCCTTGTTTATGATGAGTCCAGCAGTGTTCGACATGTACGCAGGATGTTCCATCCTGGACGAGGACTGGGTGGTCCTAGAGCACGACGGACAAATATGCACTTTACAAGCGGCTCCACAGGGGGACTTTCATCCTCCTCATCACAGAGCTCCACTTATACTCCCAGTAACAGAGAAGCAATGGACCCAATCGCAGGTGAATCACTGTGGTTCAGAACCACTTACAGTACAGTAAATATATACTATTAAAACCCATGCAGTGTCTGCCTGATAACCAGCCATTGGTTAATAATAATCTTTGCGTAGATAGCTGATATGGTAACGGGTAAGAAGTCAGGATTTTTGTCAAACAGTTGAGCCATACAGAAATTTTTCAGTGAAATGATTAAATATTGTTCCCCACCATCCATTATGTTTTCGTACGAAAGACAACACAATGTTTTCTTTTAAAATCCTGACTTATTTTGAAACAGCTGACACTGATGCCTTTCTTCCCCCCACTCCTGCAGAGTTGTTGTCTCAGCTGTCAGGTGTGCGGCGTGCAGCAGGGGGGCAAATAAACTCATCAGGGCCTTCAGCCTCCCAGCTCCAGCAGCTCCAGATGCAGCTGCAGTTGGAGAGGCAGCAGGCTCAGGCAGCGCGACAGCAAGTGGACACAGGCCGACACACAACACGACGCAGCAACAACCCGGGTAACACTGGCACCACCATCCCTCCACCCACCACAGCAACTGCCAACACTGCCACTGTGGGTGAAAGCAATCCATCGTCCTCATCCCACAACTCCCAGTTCCTATTAGCACGGTGAGTATGGTTGTAATTCAGTTAAATATTATAATAATTAGTAATGTTACTTTATTGTATATTATGTTAGAATTATTGTGTTTATGTACATATTTCAGTTATTGAGTCATAATATAATAATTAATAATGAAAAAATATTCAGTTAAATCTGTGGAATGTGGTTTGGGTCCAGTGAGTGTATATAAGCTTACGTGCTGTCAGATAAATGAGATATGAGTAATTAAGGGTCCCTGCGCTGTGACATTTTACAAACTCTGACTTTGGAGAGATTACAAGTTTACAGTGACAAAGTGATCGTATGGTAATAAATCAAATCATATCTTATTTATATAAAATCACAAATCTGTTGTATAAACGTCCCCCAAAAACCTTTAACGGGAAATAGGTGAATTCTCAGGGAGGGTAATAGAGGCAGGATTCTCCTTTCAGGATGATAGACATGTAATAAAGTTTGTACAGAACAAAGTAGAAAAGTATATTTACATTATGGACAATCAGAATAACAGTCCAATTGTGATATGTGTGATATAATGATAGGTGTGATATAATGATGTCTAATAATATTGTTGGTTATATGTTGCCTAGTAACTATTGAAAACCTGAGCATCATTATTAGTGTGAAAGGCAAAGTAATTTCTTAGAACAGCTGGGCACTGCAGCTTGTAGCAAACATTGCTCAGGAAAAAAATAGAGCATGTACTGCTATTTTTTGCTGTGTTTTTAGTGCACTAGCACGTATTTGTGATAACAGGGTGGCATTTGGAGGATTGATTCATAATGAAGTGCCCATGATCATGGTACTGAAGGAACATGTCAACCATTGGCTCACTGATGTGAGTTTGAAAGCGTCACTGGCACAGAGTGAAAAGCTCTACCAGGGTTTGTACACAGGAGAAACATCACCAGACTTTTAAATATGCAAATACGATAAGGAAGTGGCACTCGAATGATAGATGATTTGTGTCAAGTGACAAGTGAAGTTCACGTGGTTGCATGATGCATGACCTTTCCTTTGTACTTAACTCAAGAAAACTGATTTTTTCAGGTTGAATGAACCTAAGATGTCCGAAGCAGAGCGGCAGTTTCTTGAAGGAGAACGTGCAGACCGCAGTCTGTTTGTCCAGGAGCTGCTGTTGTCTACGCTAATGCATGAAGAGAGTTCTTCCACTGATGAGGACGAGCGCCAAGACTTTGCCGACTTTGGCGCCATGGGCTGCGTGGATATCATGCCCTTAGATGTGGCGTTGGAAAACCTCCAGCTTCAAGAGAGCAGCTCTACGGGAAAGGAGCCTCCGCCGCCTCCTCTTTGATGTCCGAGCATCAAGCAGACTATGTCCTCTGTGCTGCAACTGTCAGTGATGGGCAGCAAACAGCAGCAGTTCTCCCTGGCCTTGCCCTCCTTTCTCCTTTCTCTATTTTCTGAGTTTGTTTTTGGTGATTGTAATTTCAGGCCTGTCACCATTTTTGTTACATTGTAAACAAAAATAAATGAGAGCAAGTGGGATAAATGTGCGAATAGCAACTGAGTGAGTGAACGAGAGAAGAAAAATATATAAATATATATATATATATATATAAAATATATATGAAGTTGATAATCAGTCCACATTTTCTTTTCTTTATCAGGTAAATGTTACAGGCAGCTGTGGCAGAACTTTGCTTTCTGTAACATGCAAACAGCTCTCCATATAAATACTTCACATTCAAAAGTCAAGAGGGTATTGGCTCCTCATATGAAGCTGCTGTGTGTTTATGACTATTAATAAATAAAAACTGCTTGGATGGGTTACCATAACTACTGCATGCAGTTATTTGCAGCCTGCATGACTTTTAATGACGTTGTCATTAAAACTTTTTTTTAAATATCCCAAAGCCTTCAACAGTTTTTAAATGGTTATTTCAACCTGGTTAAGTACCAATTAAGTAGTTTACAAAGCTGACATGCAGAAATTAAACTATATTTTGTTAGGTTTTCTTTTAACGTTCTTAGATAATGAAGAGAAAATAATTGGATTCTGCACTAGGTTCTACAGAAATGCTGCAATGTGCTTCAGCTCCTCAAGATTCCCTATTTTTTCGTATGACTGTCTGAAAATGTCAGTTGCTGCGCTAACAGCAGCAGAGCTGCGGCTACAACCATCAGAAGAAAACTAGGAAAAGAAGAAAATGGAGCTTGCCTAAATGTTAATGTTTAGTGATGAGCTGTTCAGGCACAGTTTATTTAGGCACATTTATAGATAAGTAGAGATGCCCAGCTCAATCCATTGCTCATTCACACAATTTTCTTACATCCACTCTGCTAATGTGCAGATCCAGTCAGACCACTTGCTTTTTATGAATTATGAATTTCTTTGCTTGGTAACAGGAGCTTTAGACTTTCCACGCTGCAGTTTTTTTTTACGTAAGAGGAGATATGTTTTTCTGCAAAGGTTAGCACTTTCTATTTATTCATGTTTTTTTTCTGATTTGTTTGAGCCTTCATTTAAATCATGCCACCTTCATGCCTATACTTTTACCCACCATGTAAAATACATTAGATGTATTATCAATTTGTGCATTAACTTTCTTAATGGTTCTAAGATATGGGCAAACCCTTTTTAAAATGTAAATTTAGCAGACAATAAATATAAACTGCGCACAGCTTTTGATGAAACCAACAGAAGTGAACACCTTTTGCATTTTGTGTTATTGTTGCGGTTCTACGGATGTTTTTGTTTAGCTGGCATGATCTCATAGTAATCTGCTAGTAAATATCAGTTTGAAGAATGGTAACGGAAACCACCACTTTAAGCCTATTCTTACCTGAACTCCTATAGGCAATATGTGAACACTGAAAAAATAGTTTATAACACAGAAACTAATTCATCGTTTTATTAATGCATTTGTCAACAACTATAACTGCTCCTGTGGACACCCATAAATAGAGGTTTGCGCATAAACATAATTAATGGCAATACAGTGAAATACAGGAGAAGGAGAAGTTAACTAACTGGATCTTAATAAAAGAATATTCATCTTCATACATGTGTAATAATATTAAACAGCTATAAAGCTATAGTATCAAAGCACACATGGTCGAAACAGATGAGCAATGACAAAATAAATTTATCAGCTGAATAGTATTTAGTTTCCACCCCATATAATTTTAAGAAAGTTTTTATATTTTTTTTTTTTGAAGCAGACACATTCAAACTTCTCTCAGAGGGCTGTAGCCGGCTCTGACTCTGAGACGCTATGAATCTGTTTGGGAAGATGCCTCTTATGAGTTGACCGTACAGCTTTTCAACCACTATGTCCTCACCCATGGGCGACTTGCAGAGAGGAGCTCTTACAGCAAACACTGCAAAACTTCAAGGTAGGTCTGTTATGTTCTTACACGCTAATCTGCAATATAATACTATAGTAATACATACACTATACTGTATAGCTTAGCACAATATGTGGTACTCTCCATATCCAGTAAAGCTGTTGCCACTGATTTGTCCTTGAGTGTGTGTTTGTGCCCTTTAGGGCAGCTGTCCATGTCACTCTCCAGTAGTTATTGTTAGAAACAAATGGTGTCCATGGGATACCTTTCATGACACATGTTGGGCTGCTGGTTCTTTTTAAAGTAAAGCCCACCACCAAAAGCAATGTTAAAATAAATTTAATGGCAATCACACCTTAGGAGACAATCATAATGTCCCAGACGTTCCCTTCAGAGGGCAAGATATCAATGAGGTCAATGAACTTTACTAAAGTTACTGTAGTTACTGTAATTTAGGTATTTCCAACCTACGGGTTTGGCCCTCTCCAAAGTTTGTAACACAAGATAAATGTATCATAAGATAAATCTGTGCAGTTGTGAGAAAGAGAAAACATTGGTGAAATGTCTTTTTCAACCTATTTTTTCACACCATAAACGTTGAGAACTACTGGTGTGGACAGATTATATTCCAAACTTTGTGAATGGAGACATAAAGAATACAGAGGACACAAAGTGTATTGTAAGACATACCACCTTTATTAAATGCACAGTATCACAAGGAACATTTCCATTAATTGTGGATAAGCTACTCACATGATGCACAAAGCATTGAATTGATTGATAGAACTGGCTGATTAAAGCAGGATTAAATCTGCCAGGAGAACACACACACACACACACACGCATTCACTCACTCACGCAAACTCCTGCGTACAGATCTCAGACACATAAGTCACACATTCAAACATACACACACTTTGTATTCACACAGTAAGTAAAATTTGTTATCTGCACAGGAATGAAAACTGTATTATTTTTGTCTTTTACTATACTTATATTTACAAAAAAATCATTAACCCCACCCCCTTCAGGATAGTTTACATTCATAAAAGGTCCCAACCCTTCTAGATTACATTCAAAATAATATACTATTCATGATGCAAAGTCACAGTTATTCATCTGAAAGAGGATCAAAATAGGCTACAGTCAGTCAGAGGTTGAGCAGTGGGGTTGGCCAGGAGGTGACCTTTGACCTCCTCACTATCGGCCACATGTCTGCTAGGACACCTGTCAGCTCAGAGAGATCGTGATGTTTGATCAGATCTAGAGTCTATCGTCCTCCTAGAGACAGACATCATCTCAAACAGCCCCTGTGTAAGCTCCCCATCACAGTGGAGAGGAAAGAAGAGATCGTTTTTCTTTTTTGTTTTGTTTCGGGTTTTTTTTGTTTGTTTGTTTCTTCTTCTGAGAAAAACACATTGTTTAAAGAAAGTCCTCTGCAGATCAAAAATTGTCAAAAAAAGGATTGTATTCTCACCCATTATTATGAACAAGCACAAAAAAATTATACAATGTAGCACAAATTAAATCGTATTTACATATATTATGTATTGCCAGTGGCCCATAACACATTGTCTTCAATAGATGTCACACAGTTTTGACATGATACCTGCTTAAAACAGATTATACTATTAAACATAGCCTACTATTCTTATAGACAAATATCAGAACTGTACAGAATGGACAGCAATATATGTACAGCAGACACATGACTATTATACAAAACTAACAAATGCTGTAATAAAACATAGAGGGACACAAAAACTGCCATTTTCTTCAAGGACAATGTGTCAAAGTTGCTTCAGCCATGGACGACATAGCAGGGGTGAACTGTTTTTTGTTATTAAGTGCAGCTGAGGTCGAGGTGGAGAGTGGTCAGGTTGTGCATTTGGGGGTTAATTAATGCGATCAATCAAAGTGCACTTAACTTGTCTCAGCAAAGAGCCTTACTGCTTTATATGGAAACACATGATGGTCATCATGTAGGAATAATTGCCGATGTTTTGGCTCAGATTAATACCAGAGATTTGACTAGATACTTGAACCACTACACTTCCTTTAATATTTTCTCATTTTTGTAATCTCAGGAAAACAGAATTATTAAATATGATTTGTAAAATTATTATAACAATACATTTTAAAACTATTTTAAAGTATCCTCTCCCAGCAAGAATGAGCTTCACCGCAGCTCCGGTTGAGGAGCTGAATCAGCTCTCAGCCGTATGCTGAGAGAGATTAAAGCACCCCTGGGACACTTTAAGGGCAATCAGACTCTTAATTAATCCTTTTACTGCAGTCTCTTAGTCTACCATGTAGAGTTAAAGATAAGAGCTTCAAAGTACACTGTAAATATATAACCGACAGGTACATAGCAACTTCATTACAATCAAAGACAAAATGAAAACAAAGAAATCCTCAGTATATCTAACCTACAGTAATCAACAGCATCAAAATGCCCTGTCAACTGTGCATTAGAAATGTCAATTCCTCTTAGAAATTAGGCAAAAAAACAAACTCCAGAAGTTCATCTTCTCTCCATAACCATAAACACAACAACAACACCCATAACATGTGAAAACCTGTCTTTGAAGGTGCATACAAAACCACATCACTCACAGATATAGGCCACCGAACAACAGATTTGCTAAATGGCATTGCTGGTGAATGAAAAATAAAACCAAAACAACCTGTGCTAATCTTTCTTTCAGCTAGGCACAGCTCAACACCACTAAGTCCTCATTCTCTGTGCTTTAGGGGGAAAGACTGTAAAATTAGTACAACATTTAAACACTACTTTGTAAATATAGATGACCTTGTGTAATTAGTTTAAATATGGAGATATTTACATAAAACATGATGATGGCATTTTTTTTAAACTGTAAAATGCTGTATGCCCTTGTGTTTTGACATTGATTTCACATTGGGTCCTTCAGTAACAGAATCCATATGGGTTTCACGCTGTTAAAACTAATTTCCAGATATGTTTATGTAAAAATTATAGATTTAAATTAACAGTTTAGTATGAAAACAGAATCAACATTTATAAATTCTACGAATATTAAAATAGCCCGAGACAAAAAAAGAAAAAAAAAAAAGCTTCTGCTTCCACTCTGTGAGTAATTTTATCCTCTGGAATAATATGATGCTTTGTGTGACACTTTTGAAAGAAGAGAAAGCTTGTTTTTCTACACAGTTGTGTCTTTACACCATCCACTGCAGAGAGACACATTTTTTTCCCTTTGTTTACTCAGAGTACATATAAAATATACAAGACTGATAATTTAATGTGATGAATGTGCACAGAATAACCCAGTAATCAATGTGTCTGATTATTGGGATTCATTCATTTTTATACCTTTAACATATACTGTATGTAGAGGGTTTGGATAAAGTTACATTATCCTGTATGCATTTTGGTTTGTGAAACATGCCTCAGTAATCTGCAAATTGATGAAAAAAAAAGAAAAGAGCAGAACAAAATCACTCAAAATTTAAGGCTTTTCTTGATGAAATGACGACAGACATTTACAGTAACATTTACAGCCATGTACTGTACACACACACTCACACAGTCACACAACCTTCATTTCCTTCTCTCCTCCCAGCGTCATTATGTGCAGACAAACATAAATACTTGTCCACATCTGAAGCCCCAGCTTGCACATAGACACGCAAAGTACATACACTAGGACTTGATCATCAGCCCAGTATGTCCAGGTACACAGGTGAGGCCTTGGCGAGGCTCTGGAGCATGCTGTGGATCTCCTTGATGTTCAGTCTCATGTAGGGCTCCCTCTGCCAGCAGCCCAGCATCAGGTCATACACCTCTTTAGGACAGGTACGGGGTCGCTGCAGCACACGGCCCTGAGTGATGCACTCAATCACCTACAGGATACAAGGAGAACCTTTTTCACATTTCATTCTTCAGGTCTAAGACAGATGTTCCTACCTGTCCCAGACATTTGACTATCACCTACTCACCTGTGCCCTATTGTCAACCACCATGCCATTCACACTCTGTCTGTTCCTGTGTCCCTCATTAGCTCCCCTCCATATACACTGGTCTGTTTCCACCTACTCCTTCGTGATCATCCTCTAATGCTTTGTATGTGGAGCACAGGTGGTGACGAAGGCTCAAATGCTGACACACACGCGGCAAAACTTCAGATATAAGAATGGTATCAACAACAAAGGCTTACAGAAGGCTCAGAGACACCAGGCAATGTCATGACAATGCCAGGCAATGTCAGGCTGTCAATCAATATGCTTAGGTTGTACTGCGCACCTCACACAGAGGCTGAAGGTGTCACTATGGCCGACTCACAGGCTAGCCAACCCCTGATTCTGACTGAAGCTTAGACAGCGTACATGACATCACAAACAGTTTCTCTGTGTATGAGTGTAGGGCATAAACATGAGGGTGAATACGTGTAATTTAGTATCTCTGAGTTCTGTGACCATTGCAACTCAAAAGAATGAGTGCAGAACACATGGGCCTCTAACCTCATTGTTGGAGAGCTGGTACCAGGGCTGCTTGCCATATGTGAAGATCTCCCACAATACCACACCAAGACTCCACACATCGCTCTCTGTGGTGAACCGCCGGTACATGATGCTCTCTGGGGGCATCCAGCGAATTGGCAGCATCGTATGACCACCCACCTACAAAGAGAGAACACAGAGAGATGCTGAAAAGTTTTAAGCCATTTGGACTGACTATTTTTATAGAGATATTTTAAACATCTCACATCGACACACTAGAGCCAGTCCACAATACAGAGAAGTGTCTCTCTTATTTAGCCTGCCATCACTGATCAAAAAATACAATCAGCAAAACCTGAACACTATCACTAGGATCTACTGAATGTTGTGTTATACTGCATTAAACTAGGCATACGTAATTATCCTCGCAACTGAGAGAGCAATTAAGTTTAGTCACTTTGACATTCCTGAAACACGTCTATTACGACTTCATAACCTTTTTATCCACCCAGTATCTTCCTGTCTCCTTCCATCACTTATTTCCTGTATCTCTTACTGCTTCTCTGTTAATCCAATCAGCTTTCTTCCATCCTTTCGCTTCATCACCTCACTTACGAAAAGTTGCATGCACATTCGCTTAATTATTTATTGTGCAATATTTGAGTTAAAAAAAAAAAAAGCGTCCTTACGGGCCAAAACAAATAGACTACTTTTACAGTAAAAGCATAACTGTAGTCTACTCAGTAATTGTTGCCTCTTATAAGACTTCAATATTAATCTGTTAAAGCTTTTAGTTTGCAGGCATAAATGCTGTATATGAAAAAATACTGCTCACTTACAACAGAGTACTTTTCAAATTTCCAGCTGAGTGTTTATAATCTTTATAAATGGAAGATCAGCATTAGTGCACCTAATGTCTAATGCTACTAATGCTCACAAATTCAATGCAACTGTATTGGTTTTCCCAGCTGATGTTTTATTGCATGATTTCCTTTGAATTGCTTAATCAAAGCAGCATTATAGCAAATGAGACAACCTCATACTGTAAGATGTGCTCGTGCTTTTACTTTCTCTCTGATAAAAATCACAAGTTGGTGACAGGCTGTCTTTATGATCATCTTATCTGATGCCAGTTAATGGCATTGTGTGTTTGTGTGTGTGTGTGTGTGT
>JAUBNQ010000004.1:6016761-6030157 GCA_032353495.1 Ctenopoma kingsleyae | reverse complement strand
ACATCTGTTCTTCAACATAACAAATTCATTTTTAGTTTTTATTCTACTGTATTCCCAGTTACTTAGAAAAAAGGTGTCTTCTCACAACAATCAGAGACCATAGCACATACCTACTCCTCTACAGTATATGATTTAATATTATGCTGTTCATGTATAGTGAAGGGAAGTACTAACTTCTCACCCAGGCAAACAGTAATTTTATGCAGATTATAGAATTTGCATTTAAATGGTATTAAAATAGATAAAACATCTCTCATTTCTTCAGCTACATATTTCAGACCAAAACTGGAATAAAAATTCTAATTATATATTTGAGACTCTGTGTATAATTTCACACACATTTCTGTGTATATCAGAAAAGTTGCGTTTGCATATGCATCTGTGTGAGTAAGAGACTGGAGGTTAGATGAGGTGAGAATAGGGAAAAATAGTAAAAATACTCACTCTGTAGTAGTCTGTGCTGTAAACATCTCTGGACATGCCAAAGTCTCCTATCTTGACCAGCAGGCTTTCTCCTACCAGGCAATTCCTGGTTGCCAAGTCTCTGTGGACAAAGTGTTGGGAGGCCAGGTAGACCATGCCAGCAGCAATCTGTTGGGCAATGTGCAGCATCTGGGACTGGGTGAGTTCCACCAGGATACTGTGTTGACCGTCTGCCATCAGCACTGCATCAGGACCATGGGACCTGCACCCAGAAGCACTTAATCAGAGCTTCAGTCATTGGATACTGGATAGAAAATATAACTCACATCATTGCAGCAGAATTTAAAACTACAAAAAATAAACTTCCAATAGAAGGAATGCCAAGAAGGAAGGATTAATTGATGATTTATTCATGTCGTGTCATAGTAAGCAGAAGATCTTTGGGTTTTGAACTGTTGATTGAATAAAACAAGCAATGTGAAGACATTACCTGTATAGGCATTTTCTCAGTTTATCAAGAAAATAGTGGGCAGATTAATCGATAATGAAACAATAAATAGTTTAGGGTAGCAAATGTATTTATTGATCACAATCACTGTTTTCCAGGTTAAGCTAACCAACTGCTGAGTGTTCTGAAAGCAGTACTGATCTTCTGAGCTAACTCACTACCTTTAAAATATGTCACTATTTACAGTATATGTATTATACAGTATTTATATAAATTTATAGTATGCAATTAAAAATGATCCTACCTGAGAAACTTATTTAGGTCACCATGTTTCATATACTCAAACACCATGATGAGCGGGTCACTCTCTACACACACCCCGTAGAAGGTGACAATGTGTTCATGTTGCAGGTTAGTTAGGAGCTCGGCCTCTCTGTAGAAGTCTGCTCGACCGCTCTCGCTGGCCTCTTTCAGAGTCTGACGAAAGACAAAGACAAGGGACTCACAGTGGGAAGCATTACATACAGCAATGTACATCTAGTCAATAAAATTCACTAACTGAAGTACTTTAATCATTTTTATGACTTCCTGATCTGTACCTTGACTGCCACATGGAGCTTCTCCTGGTCTGGTGTCAGGTTATAGCACTCAGCAAGAAAAACCTTTCCAAAGGCTCCCTCTCCCAGCTCCCGCTTCAGTACAATGTTGTGTCTCTTAATGTGCTGGACAACTGTAATGCAGGATAAGACAAATCACTCTCATGAAGGTCATCTTGATTATTTACAGTTCTGCAAAAAACGTTAGTGAATTTTATTAAATAAAATAATAAAAGGAGGAGTAATATTAAAATTGGTTTGATGATCTGAATAATTTAATTGTGACAAGTATGCAAAAAAATCAGGAAGGGGGCAAATACTTTTTCTGGGATATTCCCCCAGTACATAAATGTTTTATCGCTTACAACACACTGTAACATAGTTGTATACAGATATTATGGTATTAATGATGAATTTGTCAACAACTACGATTCTTCCTGTGGAGGCTAAAAGAAATACAAATTGTAAAGTTACACTAAACACTGATTAGCCACAACCTTAAAACCACAGGTGACGTGAATAACACTGAAAATCTTGTTACAAAGACAACTGTCAGGAGGCAGGATGATGTGACAGTGTCATGGACACCCAAGGCTTCTTGAAGCGTGTCTGGTAGTGGTCAGATCCACGAAAGAGCTACTGCAGCACAAATTGCTGAAAAATGCAATGCTGGCTATGATCAAAAGGTGTCAAAGCACACAGTGAATTGCTGCTTTGTGCACATGAGCCTGCGTAGCCACAGACCGATCAGAGTGCCGGTTGACCGATGTCCACTGCTGAAATCTCCTACAATAGGCACGTGAGCATCAGAACTGGATCATGGAGCAATGAAAGAAGGTGGCCTGGTCTGTACCAACGACCTGGTGCATATAAATAGTTTTCCTGAGTAAGAGATGGCATCAGGATGAACTATGTGTGATGCTCTGGGCAATGTTCTGCTGGGAAACCTTGGAGCCTGGCATTCATGTGGATGTTACTTGGACATGTGCCACCTACGTAAACATTGTTGCAGTCAAGTAGACCACTTCATGGCAATGGTGCTTTGTGATGTCAGTGGCCCCTTTCAGACAGGAACATGACAAAGAGTTCAAGATGTTGCCTTGGTCTCAGTCCGATTGAGCATAGATGGGATGTGCTGGAAGAACAAGTCAGATCCATGGAGGCCCCACCTTGGAGGAGTATTCTGCTGATGTCTTGGATAACGGAGGAGCATTTACACAATATTATGCAGGTGGTTTTAATGATGTGGCTGATCAATGTAGCTTCTCTGGACACATAAAATACATTACAATATATATAACACAGGTACTTAAACTGTTCTTGTATTGTTATTGTGTACAACTACATTATAGTTTGTAATACGCTATTTATTAAATGTTGCACATGTATCTATGAAAGACAAACATTCAGGTTCATGCTGCTGAGTTGAGGCTTTTGTAAACAAGCTTGTGCTTCTGAACATCACCTCGAGGCTAACTGTCCATTTGCTCCGCAGACTAGGAGCCACTATCACAATGCAGCAGTATACTGATAATACATCAGGTGTCCAGCATGGATTTATCAGAAAAGGTCTGGGTTACAAGGCATTTGTTGAGCGAAGCGGTAACTCACACGTGTCAGATTTCAGCATACTGCTGGAGTTACGGAAGTACTGTGGGTTCTCAATGACAGGAATCTTTGTCATCCCAATGATCACTGCGTCTGGACCCATCTCCGAGGACGACGGGGTGTTGTTGCCATTGGAGACGTGATGAAGAGGGCTAGCAGAGTCATCGTCATTACTGATGACTGAGGAGGAGCCTAGGGACCCACAGAGCAGGAGGATGTGGAAAGGAAAGAAAAGAAGGAGAGTGAACAGTGGGGAGGAGGTGCGGAGAGATGAGCAGAGAAGAAGTGCAGGATGGTGGTCAGGATGAGAGAAAAAAGACTGAAGATCTTGTAAATCTGGGATATATAATTTCAAAAAGAACATCCTGAATGAACATGAGAGCCTGAGCCCAAAGTAGGACTCAAAAATCCCTATAGTGATCAACTCAGTATATGTTGTATAATCTATAATTGGTGCATAAACTTAAAATAATAGTTTTGAGAAATAAGTTGATATGTTATTATTTTGCTTTTGTCATACGGCTTTGTTTATACTCATACAGCTCATACAGTTATATAGAGTTTCCAAGTTTTTATAAACTGTTTATACGTTAGTTATGGTTGGGCAATAAGAAAAAACTGTCAGCTGTTGTGATTATAGAAAAAGGAAGATGATTCACATATTCACTTTCTTGTCAAGAGCCAGATAAGAACACTGATACTATTCTACTGCACTATGCTGCAGGTGGTTAGCTTAGCAAAAACTGGTCTGATGATGTAGGCTAAGCTAGCAGGCAAAATGGTATCAATCTTATCACCTGAGCAAGAAAATTCAGTAAGCATACTTAAAAATGACTCCTTTAAGAAATCGAGCTCACCTTTAATACCGAACTTGGAGTTTCTTCCGTATTTCAGAATGATCACCATCAGGACACAGCCAGTTAAGGCAATACCTGCAATTCCCACAACTACATACACCTGTCAAGAAAAGAAGGTGTTTTAAACATAGTGTTGAAAAAATGTCACACAAAATATCACAACTCAAATTTACTCCTAATGAGTAAATCGGAGTTAACCTAACTCAAATCTGTATGTTTTATCCACTTAAAAATCTAAACAAGCTGGGATTCGTAAGTTTGTAATGAATGTGATGTCTTTGCAATGAGTTTGTAATAAATATGAAATAAAAACATTTTTTGAGAAGTTAAATGATATGAGTTTGATTTGATGGCACAGTTATATTTTAGTTTAATTGTTGACCACTTGTGACCTTTATTTTTATTATTATACTTTTTAAATATAACAATTAATAATAAATTAATAATAATTTTGGTAGTTTCAGACCTTTTAAAACAATTCAAAACAAACAAAATCAGAACAGTTGGGGTGTAGGGTGTAAATAACTGATTCAGATGGTAAGGACAGGTGTGTATCATTTACTGCAACACTGTCATCCAACGGAGGGAGTGGTGAGTCTGAAAAAAAAAACATAAGAATGCTTATATGAACATTTGAAAATAATAGCAATGCTTAAAAATACTAATGTATATAGTGTTTTAGAGGTGTGTAACCCTGTGAGAGGTCAAACACTTACCAGTGGTGTCTGGGACGAGATGGAAGATACAACCACAGGACATAGGAGGAGAAATGAACATCATGCAAGAGTTAATTTTAACTGTGTCAAGTTAGCAAGTTTAATTGTTGAATATATACAACTGAATCATTACTTACAGTAGTAGAAGATGTCGTCTAATAAAAAGAAAACAATTGGTATTAGCAGTAAACGTTTTTCACTAAATAACACCTGTAAATGAGCAATATATTCGTCTTCTTTTTATACCTGTGTGGTTGTCAGGTGGGTCGATGAACTGGGCAGTGACATTCTTCGTATCCCAGCCATACTTATTCGTTGCCAGCAGCCTGTACACTCCATTATGAATGTGCGTTGGGTTGACCAGCTGCAGGCAGCCGTGGTCCTCGCTCTCGGTGGACAAGTGGATCATGGTGCGGATGTAGTCCTGCTCCTGGAGAGGCATGTTCTCGTGGTACCACCGCAACTCAGGTTTAGGGTTCCCTGTCACACTGAAGGGGATACACCAGTGGTGGTCCTGCTCTGGCCCCAGCAGCTGCTGGATTGTGGGGGGAACTGACACGGAGGCAACAGTAAAGGGAGAGTAATCACAGGATGGTAGGAAATAAACACCAGGAGGAATAGCCAGTAGGAAAAGCAACATTTATGGGCTTAGAGAAGAGATGTAGTTGCGGATGAAAAGAGAGACTGATCACACAACATCTGAACACTGACATCAGGAAAACATGGAAGAGGAGAATGAGGAGAAATGTGGCATTAAATAAGCAGAGGAGTACGGGAAGGCATGAGGAGCTTTACAGGAGGAAGAGTTATGGACAGGAAACACGGAGAGTCAATAAGATTTGTCGAGAGACAGTAATGGCAACAAATTGAGGAGCCTTCTGTTTCCAGTGGAGAAAAAGCACAGTTTATAAGAAGACATTAAAAAGATAATGTGAGAAATTAGACAAATTAAACTTAGAAATGTACATATAATTTCTAAATATGTATGCTAGTTAACATTTACAGTTAATAACAGAAGCATGTGAATGCTTACAGAGGATATTAAGCTGAAGCGTGTCCTCAGTCTGACCAACCATGTTCTCAGCGCTGCATATGATCACCCTGCCATTATCATCAGGAGACAGGCCTGACAAGATGAGTCTGCTCCCTGTCTCCAAAGGTTCCGTCTGAAAACACAATGCATTGTTATTTGCATTATAAGTGTCCTGTGTAAAAATGTGCGATGCTGAACTGCAGTAATTTACAACAACCAGTTACAAGTGGTTACAACACACCGACTGCGCAGTACAAACCTCCCATCAACCTCAGTCAGTAGTAACACATTAACACCACTTGTTATGATTGAGTTAGCAAGCCGACAGAGGAGTCGAAATAGTTGGCTAAAAGCAACGGATAAGCCCTAGATAAAGAGATGGAAGTAAAGGTAATCAATAAACAGTCCAAAAAATAGTTTGCTTAAAAGAAATTAATGGATTTTTTTAAACAGCTTACTAAAAGTTATTTCCAACTTCTGTCAGCTGACACAAAGTCTTAAGTCAAACTGAGTCTCCAGCCCCTGAGGCCAATTAAAGTCACAATACGTACACATTTCTGTAAATTGCGAAAAGAGCAACTGTTAACACTTTCAAAGCTGTGTTAATGGTATCTTTTTTTACACATGTGACATTGTGTCCTTTGTGTGCAAAGGTCTAACAATTTGAATACACTTATTCAGGCTGTTTGGCTTGGACTTAGACGTTTGGACATTTGTTAGATCTATTTTCACCTGTCAATTAATACACATTCTGGTGAGATGTTACAGCAGCGAGAGTCTCAAAATAAACTACAGTGACCATGATTGTGGTAATGAAAGAATATGTTACCCAGTGCAACAGTCTGGCTGAGAGCCTAGGTTCATAGATCTCCACCCAATCAGTTCAAAGAAGAAGCTGAGAGTTGGGCTGACTCACCTTGTTGGGAGTAGAGAGCATCCCAAGGTTCCACCTGATGTCAGGACGTGGGGAGCCTGAGGCGCTGCACATAGCATTGACATTACTCCCCTGCATCTTGGTGACAGTTTTGGGACTGACCTCTACTTTGGGAACCACTGCAAAAAACAAACAATTTAACAACTAATCTGATACAAAGTTTTACATAGGTCTGGATTTCTGCCTCAGCACTCAGTTCTCTAAAGGTCTAATACCAGTATTACTTGTTATAACATGCATGGTTTCACATTACCACAGTCTGGTAGAGTGAGTGAAGCTAAGGTCTTCATCATTTGTCTGTCATCTCTGCATTTCAACTTTTGACTGTCGGTTTCTTCCTGGAGCCTCAGTTTAATCCACAAGTTATCACAAACACAACCCAGGGGGTTTCCAGACAAGAGGAGTCTAAGAAAATAAAAGCACGTGAGCAACTTTTGCACAAAAAGAAAGAGATGTACTGAATATTGTACGTATATGACACTTACGGATATGATGTGTTATAGTTCTCAAATATTTTCCATGACAGTGTTGATAGATTATTGTGTCTGAGATTTCTAAAAGGTGAGAGAAACAAAAATCTAAACAAGGAGACTCCTGCATGCATCAATAAAATGACATGTCTTTAAATTCCTTCTTACACATATTGAAGTATTTTGTTGTTGAAAAACGCATTTGACGATACAGATGTCAGTCCTGTCTTCGTCACTGTTCTGTTGGAAGTTAAAATGTAGAGTCATCATGTCATCTACAACTTTTGCATTACTTGTTTTTTAAATTCCATGTGAACCACTAAAAACTTTTATACTTACAGGTTTCTGAGGTTTATGTAGTGAATCAAACTGCTGTTATTGATTTCAAACAGTCTGTTTTGATTAGCAATGTATCTGTGAAAAAATATAAAAGAAACACCTGTTAGATAAACAACCTGGTCCGAAACTACAATTAATCCATGTGTTATACTCTACAGAGAAGCCTTACCCTTTCAGGAATATACAGCCTCCGTCATTGTGCAAAACAAGAGAACCGATTGTGTATTTTATGAAACCAAATATCCACGTTTTTTCTCATTGTGTAGCTATAGCTATGTGTGCAATACAGCCCACACAGCTGTCATGTTGTTTCAGTGAGGGAATTTGGTTTGTAGAACATTTGACTGTCAATAAAATGTGAATCAGTACAACATCATGTATTTACAGAGAGTCAGCATGTTGAGTGGAAGAGCTAATGTCATGTAATTGATGCTGATATTATTCATAAAAAGTAATATAGATTTTTAATAAAATACTTTTTTGGCTTTATAATGCCACAAGTGCTATGGTTGTCCTTATATTTTTATAGAATTACATGTTGAAGCAGTATTATAGATGTCCAAATGTCTTAGCATCTTGACAGAAATCAATATATCTACATTTACATGACACCACAAGGAACCTAAATAATTTGTTAATATATTAACTAACCTTATGTTGTAGAATGTTTGAGGTATTTTTTAGGTTTTCAAGTGACTTAAACCTTCAACTGGAAATATATTACAAGTTATATCTCCAGGGTCAGTGCTGCTTCTGGAGTTCACATTACAACTGTGACACAAGAATTTTAAAATTCATGGTTAGATTTTTAGAAGGTGTGGCTTTCTCCACTGGATCTCTACACTTCAGGGTGATAAATGTGATCATTTATTTGTCAAAAGGACACATTTTACTCCATAACAAAGACATCCTGTGGACAAACTCTGGAAAATGTACAAAGTGTAGTCTGCTATAAAGCTGGTTTGACTTGCAAAATGATCCAACTACAGTAGACACCTAGTAAACTACACGGATGACAGGTTGCTGTGACACCTAGCTCCAGTCTGTCTACCTCAGAAAACTCACCCAGTCTCTCCTCCATTCTCCAGTGCAGTTGTATTCTTGAGCAGTGTTGTAGCAGGTACACTCTGACACAGGCCTACACACTGACGCAGATAAGGCTACATAACTGTGGGTAGCCTATCGCCGGTTATGTACAGCTGATGTGATCTCATTTATAATTTGGCAACAATGTGGTCATTTTGAAATATTGAGGCTTTTTCACACTGACGCCCAAAAGCCGAATTAACACCTCACACGCTGCGCGGGGCCTGCCTAACATTTACTCCATCACTAAATCTGGAGCTGTTTTGTAAAGGAAACACCGACTAATCCAAATAAGCCTGACGCGCGCTCTCACCACCATTACGCACACACACACACACACACACGCACGCACACACACACACACACACACACACACACACACACCGTCTTCGTTAGTGGCACGCGCAACTCCCATCACACATACACACGAACACATATACTAGGCTACATGATCTGACAAACCCGCTGGATATACGGATAAAATCACACAGCTTGTGTTTGACATTAAACGCAAATGACAGCTCTCAACTGACTTTAATCCACAAGGGGAAATTATATCAGACCTGCTGTTATTAATATTACTGCTGATGTTATTAATACATTTATTCTTATCATAATCCTAGCCCTTCGGTATTATTGAGAGCTACGATCGATGGGAGTTCTTTACGCATTGCATCCTAATAAGTTCATAAGCTGTCTGCACATCATTTTCATACACTTACATCTCGGTGATGTTTTCCGTGTCATCTAACGTGAGGACAGGGAAATCCTCGATCCCTGGTACAGAATCAATACAAACAATCCTTGAGATGGTGCAAGTGCATGATTCGGGGCAAGCATCGCTAAATCTCCACAGCCCCATCAAAACCAAAAACAATCCAAGACGAGCCATGCCATATCCCCCCGCGCTGGAGTCCATCGCAGGTACAGTGATATCCCACGAATTCCCCAAACACAATCTGGTCAAAGTGAATAGTTGTTAAGATTTCCTCCCTCGTCGTCTTTATCTGGCCACGTTAATCCTTTCGACTCTGCAGAAAAAAAAAGACTACGCCGTCGGTGAGGAATGCGCAGAGCCCACGGTTTTAAAATCAAGATGCCATGGACTGGCCTTCCCGTCTCCGCAGAGCTGGTATCACACTACTGCATATCGATGCCGTGAAGCAAGGTGTCAAGTGGTCCGTCCTGGTGCTGCTGCCGCTGCTGCTGCTGCCTCACTCCTCGATCACGGGCGCAGAGTGTACGTCTCTGCCTTGTAAAACAAATATGAGGTGTTCCAGATGTTCAGAGATCAATAGGCAGGGCATCCACGAGCGATTTCTCATAAGTGTGGTGATGGGGAGGAAAACAGGGGAGACTGCACAGTGGAGTAAGGGTGCGTGGTGTTGCTGCGTGTGTAGGGAGGAAGGCTACCTGCATCCGTCTATCGATTATCGCCGAGGACGAGCGCATCTCCCCCAGCCGTCACTGGGATTGTTTTCATACGGGAGATGGCTGCGATGATACCCTGGAGATGTATTTCTGAGAAGTTGCATTTATAGGAATTTGTTTAAGAAATTACTATTTTAGTCATGTAACAACACTCAAACATCAGCTCCTGTATAGTTTTAACAAGCTGCTGTGGGTCACAGGCTATTTTTGTGGCGGTCATAGCAACAATATGGATGCAAACTCTTGTGTTGTGTTGTAGTTATTCTGAAATCATGCATCGGATGAAAGCAGCGCTTTTTCCACACCAACGCCGTTGTACGGTTGGCCATTAGGCCTATAGTGTGACGTAGGGTTGACGCACAAGACGGGGTGCATCTATGAAAAATAATTACCTATACTATGTCTGCAAGCTTCAAATGGATCTCAGTCCAATCACGGATCAGTGCACGATATAGTGGCACGAACTGGAAAAAAACTGCTAAATGTTTTTTTCTTCCATTCTTCTTGAAAATGAGCGTTGTGGCAGAGATTATTGTATTCTCTATTAAATTTGGCACATTTTAGGAAAAGATACATTAAAATGTTATTGATTGCCCAGCGTGAGGCGATTGAACACATTTTTAAGTTGTCATTTTTAATTTCTTAACAATATTTAGATGCTGACGTGCGCGTGTGATGCAACACGCAAATGTGTACGATAATAACATTTTCTTTACAACTTTACAACCAGCGCAAATTCAATTAAAATCAGTTTTTTTCAGCGCTTTAAAAGTTACTGTGCAGACATCAAGGCGATGACACGTTTGAAAGTGATGAAATGAATCCTGTTTATCAGTGGATTCCTAAATTTCACTCATAATGAGGAGGCATACTCAGCTAGGACACATGATCTATGACACAGCCTGGATGTTAGTGTCGCTATGGTGACTTGCTTTTTACAAATAGCGCGGACAATGTCAAGTGTCGCTATGGTTGCAGATGAAAATATGTACGCAGGCTTTTTTTTATGAGAAACATCAAGAACTGAATTATATCAGTCTCCATGGTAACATCAGAGTATAGGAGAGGGAAGAGAGCTCTTTATTTTGCAATTGCCTATATCTGAAGGAGCATAACAACACTACGAGAAAAAGGATGTTGAAAATAGATCAAGTATGGACAGAATTCAGGCTCCTGATTTGCAATAAATGAGCAGTGAGGTGGTGGCTCTGGATTAATAAGTCTGCTCTCATGGCCTTATGATTTTATTACTGCAGAAGAGAATCTAGTTGTACTGAACATTTCATATTTCAGGTAACTAAAAACAATATTTATGTTATTTCTTTTGAAAGTGAGGAAATTACTTGTGAATTTGTAAATTTTATTTAACTTGGGATAAATGTTAGCATTTTAAATATTTCTGTTTTTTCTATGATGCTACTACCTAGAATGGATGGCAGATGAAGATCTTCTCACTTTCATGCATACGGCGTTGTGCTGCTTCTGCATCATCCAGTTCTGCAACTCCTCCACCCCTGCTCCTACCTCTTCTTGAACCAGCTGGTGGCAGACTTGTCTTGAACCTTGTCTGGAATGAAACCACTGATTTATACATCTTGTATCCATGTTCTCTCAGTCTGGTTTTGTGGATTACACACAAACACTAAAACAAGTTTAGTTTCAGACACAACACCTTTTAATTTATTTGACACCAAACAGGTAATATCAGTCTTGTCAGAAAATAATCTCTGCACAGTAATCATGCAACCAGAAAACAGTACATAGAGATTATAAAGCATATACTGGATTAACAGATTAAAATACATAAACTATGTCATCATCACTGTGGAATAAATAAGCATGACACACATACATCTATCTAACCACCAGCTTTTTAAGTATAGTAATACCAAAGTGCACATTTCAGTACAGTATGTGTACTGTAGGCAACTGTATGCGGTGTTTCCAAAGCTCTAATCGTCACCTAGCATTCATGAATTAATAATCAAATCAACACTTGATAATTTTTTTGATCTATGATTGAACTTGTTTTCATCAAAGTCTAACAGGAATAACACAAGGATGAAACAAACCTGGTAATAGAAGATCTCTGATTTCCTCCTGCTTCCAAGTAACTTTAATGATTTACTATAGTTGCTTATTGTTGCTGCTCTGGAGGTCTTCAACTTCACATATAACTGTTAAAAGGTTTGCGCCAAAGTTGTCTTGTCTTCGTTTACTGTAAAGTTAAAATATGTTTCTTTATCAGACCTGATTTCCACAGCTGAACTTAATATGTTGGGTTCTTTAATAAATATGTTGTTTTTATGCAATTTTGTTTGTATAAATTTAACAGTACAATTAAGCAATCCTTTGACAAATCTGACACTCTTTGTGCTCAGTACTGTACATCTGTACATCACAGTGGTTTATGCATCTAGTGACTGGACCAAACCTGACCATTACCTCAGTTGACCACTGAGTCTGTTATAGGGACCTTGGTGCAAGTCACTGTTGGGGGTGAGGTTGGTGATCTTCACGGATGTATAGTGGGACCTGCATAACATAAGCAAGGTCAACGAATCAACCTTCTCCAAGGATTATTTGGTGCAAAACTACAACAACATGCTGGCAGTGGGTCTTAAATTAGACCCCAAGATATCATAAATATCATGTCCATCTGCTGTTGTATAAACATAAATATATTGGGTCTGGAAAGAAATGCACAACACTGAAGTTGTTTTGGGTGCAGGTTGCAACCAACACCTATTATCATTACTGTTTACATCTGACCACGAGTGCGGAAAATTCAGTTTACCACAGCGTAAAATAAAAACAAAACAAAACAGTGGGTTCTTGCACAGAAAACACCAGACTACGGTTGGAGGTTTTGCTTGAAAATGAATTAAAGCATGTTTGGTCATTAAAAAACAAAACAAATTAAAAAGGGTTGATTCATTGAACACAGAAACCCAAACTATAACAATCTATACATTTTTAAATTGCAGATGTTGTGGGTAAACTGGGCAAAGCTGGATCATCAACCAAACAAAAGGAGCAACCATGGTGTCCAAGACCCTGAGGGGCCTTAAAAACGTTTGGTTTATTATTAACATGTTGTGCCATTGATGAATTTGAACTGAAAATATAAGCTAGAAATTTCTGACACTGGTGGCATGTCAATGTTTTAGTTTTATGCTTGTTTTCTGTTATTTAGTTTATATTGTGCTCATGTTTAAATACTGTTTGTTATATTACAGAGAAAAGCAAGAGAAAGTACTGCTACAGCACTAGATTTTAATATATCTATCTACTAATCTGGTTTTCAAAGTCATATAATTTATTAATTATTTAAAGTGTAACATTGTGACAATTCACATTTCTAGCTTTGTCCCAATACACATAGGAAAATTACTATTTACTACTAGTACATTACAACAAGAACACTTAAACGATTAAAAACTCAGAAGCCAATA
>JAUBNQ010000004.1:5994094-6016661 GCA_032353495.1 Ctenopoma kingsleyae | reverse complement strand
CACATAGGAAAATTACTATTTACTACTAGTACATTACAACAAGAACACTTAAACGATTAAAAACTCAGAAGCCAATAAAATTAAAAATGCCAATAAAAATTTTGTCTACAAACGACTTGATTTATAAACTTGTCATTTTGGCTCTAGGTTTCTCGGTGGTCTGCAGGAATAATAACTGGGGTCAGACAACACATTTAGCTAGCCCAGCGCCCTGCAAGACCAAAGTCGGGATTAAAAATTCCCACTTCATAAGGAGCTGTTTGATACGTTGTTCTGCTTGGCCCCACGGTTCCAAATAATGCAGCCATGGATTGAATCCGCCTTAGCCCCCGCCCGTCCGTGTCGACTTGACAAACGTATGTAACGAACCCGCGGGTGAGCGTCTTCTCTCCGCGCTGAAAACGTGCAAACGTTTGAGGTCGAGGAAACGGTGGAGGACAGCAGCGAGCGAGGTTTTACTGCAGGTTTGTTTTCTTAACTATCATAATTTGGTGGCTCGGTAACACAGCGGCGCGCCGTTAAATCTGTTAGGTAGCTATGATTGCTATAACCATATTTCCCCGCTGACATGAGACGGGCGGCGGGGGTGTTTCTCGTGTTATTTGTCGCTAGTGGACAGTGTACAGTCGCAACGTGTACACTGTAGCTGGCAGACACGCCTCGCAAAACAGAAAACGACTGGTTAGCTTAGCAGAGCTGCTAGCATAGCGGAGTAACTTAACATGATATAGGATTAGCAATACCGCTAAGAAGCTAGTCAGCTAGCTAGCTAGCTAGCTAGGTAGCTAGCTAACGCAGGCACGTCAGGTGACATAATGCTACGCTCCCACTTAACGTGTAAGAAATAGCGCAGGTTGTGTACAGTTTGATAACTTAACTGTTTTTGGATTTAGTTGGTGATTAAACACGCATTAAATACGACATAAGAAGTTGCAGTGCGTGGCGAGCTTTCTCCACAAAGCCTCATTTGTACTGATCGCACTATTAACGCCTGTGAATGTAGTTTTCTGGAGATCCTTAGCTAAACAATTGGGGAGCAGTCGGCACTCTTAAATTGGTAGATAAATCGGGTGCTGCTAGTTTCTAAGCGGTGTAGGCGTTGAGCAGCATCTCCCCTTAAGTTTGGCGAGGCCTCATGACAGGAGTGATGCTTGCTAAAAATGCAGTTTGCTTTAGCAGAGTCCAGCATGCAACAGTGGGCAGTGCATGTAGGAGGACTGCATGTGCACTGTAGAGTTCATGCAAGAATTATATGTAGGATCCCTGAGACTGCATTAAATCGTTCAATCCCACACTCTTACTGTTATCCTATTGGCTTAGACAACATTCATGATGCTATATGTCTACTTGACTTGTGATTTCATATGATTTGTCTTCATTAACCTCTACATGTCAGATGTAAATAAGATCTGAAACGATGCTTGACTGAAATATAATCATCTACTTGTCTCATGATAAATTGTCATTTATTTCATGACACATTATGTTTGTTAGTTCATTACTTGATAAAATAATAGATTAGTTAATTACGTTATATTTATTATTGCCTCCTCCTTTTAGCAGAACCAGGGAGCAGAGCCTGTTTGCATTCTCCTGCAAACACAAGACAATGGAGGTGAAAAACGAACAGCAGGACGAAGATATCACTTTCAGCAACACAGACGCTAATGGTAAGAAGAGGCACATACTCATTTTGACGAAGAAAAATTCATGCATTAAGTAGAACTAAGCCTGTCTATCTTGAAATACAGTTAATAGACAATTATTTCAGTCAAGAAAGAAATGTAGAAAAAAACTGAACATTCCTGGCTCACACAGCGCAGCATGTGGAGATTGTCAGATGGTTGAAGGATTCTCCTGTCCAATATACTGCTGTTCGGTGGGCCCTGAACAGATCTGCCTGTGTTTTAATCCAGGAAGGGTACGTGGTGGTGCTGGACATATTCCAGGATACAGTTGGCTGCTGAATGAAACCCATTTTTGGGGTGGAACATACTGTAGATGTAGCACTCCCCATGTATTTATATTTTTCAGCACTTTTTTTCATCCTTCAGTGGCTGTAGCACGTTATGATAATACTAACATCTACGTGCTGTTTTTCTACTAAATATTACAGTGACAAAATGTCAAATTCTACTCAGTTGCATTTAAGTTACGATCTAGGACATTGGTTTTAATGCAATCATTTTCTCTCCCAGGTAAACGCCCAGCTGAGGACATGGATGAGGAGCAGGCCTTCAAACGTTCGCGCAACACAGACGAGATGGTGGAGCTGCGTGTGCTGCTTCAGAGCAAAGTAAAAACCTATTCAATTCACACAGTGGGAGACTTTAGTTGTTGGGCTACACTGCTGTTTTTTCCTATTGATCAAAAGATTTTTTTTTTCTAAGGAAACCCCTCTTGTTCTTCACAGAATGCTGGTGCTGTTATTGGGAAGGGTGGAAAGAACATAAAAGCTCTACGCACAGATGTGAGTAAATGGATAAAATGCCGCTAACAATTCTGCATCTGAGGAGAAAATGTAGTTGGCTAATACCTCCTCTGTTGCAGAAGCTGCACAGAATGTAACAACTGTGCTATATTTAAATATTGGTGAGAGATGTTTAAATAGAAAATGGTCCAACTCTAAATTCCACATAATTTGAACCTCCTAGTCATGGGATTCCCACAGAAACAGGCCAAGACTTTTTTGGCCTGTTTCTGTGGGAAATGGGATTAATAATAGGATTAATAATAGGAAAAAGATTCATATGGTAGTTTAAGTATTGACATGCACTGCTTGTCACTGAAACCAAGTTGGCTCATCTGAACAGTCAAGGAAGGATTTACTAGACAGATGTGTTGGATTTAGTTTTTAGTCCTCTTGTGAGTTTCAACCAGAATGCAGTTCCTTTTACAGAGTTGAAGCTATGTTTGATCTCGATGTGACAGCAGGTTCCTGAAAACCTGAGTGGTTCTAGTCTGTTTTTGCAGGGATGTAAATCTCTGTAATTCTCCAGACTGTTTATTAAACTTCTCTTTTGTCCAGGTCACATTCCTGTTCTTCTTCACTCACCACAGTTTCAAGTCTCTCATTTAACTTTTGGGACAAAGTATAGCGTGTATTCAATTAAAAATGTATTCCTTCTCCCCCTCTTCCCTTCTCCTTTACTTTTTTGTTTTCATTTTTGGCCACCTTCCTCCGTTGCCCATGTACTGGATCGACATGCCCCTCCTGCGTTGCTCACCTTGACGTTGGCCCAACCTCCGCCCGCCCCTGAACGCCCGCCCACCTGACACTCCCGGTTGGCCCTGCCCATAAACCGTGCCCCTCCTTAAACGGGCGCCTAACTTGGCATCTTGTGATTGAATGCCCCCGCCCAATGCCAACCTCCTCCACCACAACCACCACCACCACCACCACCACCTCGGCCCATGCAGTACAATGCCAGTGTATCAGTCCCAGACAGCAGTGGCCCAGAGCGGTATGTCCCACCAGTTATTGCCTCACTGCCTGATTAGAACAGTGAAACACATGTCTTTGATAACCTGCCTTCTGTTTAATTTTAACATTTTTATACACATGACAGTATACTCCCCCAAACACCCCCCCTCCACTTGTAAGAGACCTGTATTGTTCCTTTTGATTTTTCTGTCCATTTTAAGCATCTCCATTGAGTTGCACTTTGTCATTACGGTTAATTGTCCAAGCAGAGAATCACTGACAACCCACTACCAAGTAGTTGGTAATTTATGGTTAGCAACACAGCTGTTGTTTTTTTCTTGCTGTGATATTTAATTTTACCAGGAAACTTGTGGAAAGCAGACATCTTTTTTTTTTTTTTTCTCGCTCTGTTCTCTGTGGCCCACCTGGCCCCTTTACCTCCGTCTCCCCCTCCCTACTCCACCCCTGTTCCCTACTGTTTTCAGCATCACTGTCCATAATCTCTGAGAGAGCACTGGCTCTTGTCTGAAGGCTCAGTCCCCCACTCTGTCACTCATTAATGTTGTCTCTGTTTCATTGTGCTGCATCCCTTGTGTTAAATTTCTCTCAGGCCACATCAGATATGAGCTGTCTGCCAAACCTTTCATAACCCCCCACCCCCCACCCCTGCTCTTGTCCTGTGCCACAGAGTAGTTGATAACCACTTACATTTCCTTTCCCACCTCAACTCTGCTCTGTTACTCTTTTCTACTGCCCACCTCGTCTCCTCCTCACCTCAGCCCCAAGCTTTCCCCTCCACCCACCTCTTCCCCTCTTCCCCAACTCCCTGGTCACAATGAGAAGGTGTGCTGGTGGCGCAAATGTCATGGCAAGTTATATTCTCAGTTTGTTACGTTCTTTTTCTCCAACTTGCTGGTGGTGGGATGGTTATAGAAGATCTCTCTCACCCCCTCCCCCAACTCTGTGTGGCCACTCTCACGTTAATTTGGGCCGTTCTGAAGTTGCCCATTCTGCCAAGGCTTCTCTTACTTTGAACATAATATTAGATTGAATGCATGTCAGCTGCTTATTTAATCAGTTTAGCGATGGGGAAAAGTTATAATTGTGCATAGTGTGCAGCAGTCTTATTTTTCCATTTTAATTTGAAACCTTTTGTACTTTTGTCACTCTGTAACTGTTTGCTGGACTGCTTCTCACATTTTTGTTTTTATCAGGTTTTGCTTTGTTCTTCTCTTTGTCCCTTTTGTAATGCCTTGCTTCCTTTTGGTCAAAATGGTTCCTGACAGGATCCTGAGTGTGAATGCCAGCATTGACGTTATTGGAGAGATTCTGCTGAAAATCATACCAACTCTAGAGGAGGTAAGCCACCAGTAATTACTTTGTTAGTTATGTTTACATGAGCAGTGGGCAGTCCAGGAGTATTGATGAGTTTGCATTTTGAAATAATGTTAGAATTAGTAGAATAGAAAAAATAATTGGTTGTAATTATGCAGAATTTTAAGTTAATTTTAAAAGTGATGAGTATTTGCAGAAACAAAATATCAAAATATTAACAAAAATCCCAAGTTTGAGGGTGTAATGTTCATCGAGCACATTTAAAGAAGAACCCAAAATTTGAATATATCCACATCTTAATACCTGATTCAACTGAACACGGCTAATATGGGCAGATTTTACTCCTGAATTTGACCCAAGACTTATATGTATTATATATGTAGTCTTAATGCACAAGGCTAATGGTACACTTTAGGCAGGTTTCTGTGTCTGTAGCACAAATCTTAACCACATTTCAAGAAAATCTGCAAAGGAAAATGCACTTTTCCATCTGCTACGATTATGTGAGCATTACAAGGTGCCACTAAACTATTAAAGAAAAATAGTACAGTAGATTGTGTAATTAAAGAATGCTACTTAAGTGAAACGCAGTATAGAAAACATGATGGAAATATGGCACTTAAATTAGTTTCATGCTTATATCTTGAGGGAGGACACGGTCTCCTCATCCCTCTACACAGATCTGTTAGAACTTTTTGGTGATTACCAAATGTTCATAGAAATAGATGGTTGAAATTGGCCATTGGCCACTGTTAATTCACATGTTACAGCCATGGGTAAAATAATCTGATATAAGCATTACACAACAAACCCAATTTCTACTCCTTTGGGTCAACTTTACTGCAGTAGTTGTTTTAAACCACTGACGTCAACCTGGGAACCGGGAGCTGTGATTTAACTGTAGAGGCTAATCACTGCAGTGACTCTAATGCCCATTCTCATATTGATCCTGTACCATATTTAGCATTTGACACACATTGCTTCAGATATGTCCAAACATCAAAGTGAAAGATTGCACATTGGCAATTGGCTGTTATTCCTGATTTATATTTCTATTTATTTAGCAATCTTAAATCAGCTAGCATCAACTTTTACGTTACCTTGCAGAGGCTCCGCTTGGTGAACTGCAGTTAACGTGCGGATGCTTCCGATTCAGGTGTTGGAGCATTGACGAAGTACTGTTATGGTACGCCAGGTCGGTTTTACAGTGTATGCACTGTACCATGTTGTCCTCCTTAACCAACATAAAATGTTCCCCCACTTTAGACATTTTCTGCCTTTTATGCCCGCCGCTGTTTTCTGCCATCGCAAAGAAATTGCGTACCCTTCTTCTTTTTCATCTACGTCTTCTTCTTTGGTTTGGTAGACTAGATGCCTCTGATCGCTCTGAATCTGTGTCAATTATAACAGTCCATTTGAAACACAAACGGAACATGCTGTTTAACGTGAGTTATATGAAGTAAAAGAAGCCTAGATTCTAGAAAAAATGCCTCGATCATTTTTTAAAAGCGAATTATTTGAATAATTTGAGGAATCGTTTCAGCCCTAGAACTAAACCTTTGCCACCGCTTATCTTTTAAACCAAGATTTATCTCTTGTCTAGTCAATTTGTTTGTGCCTGATGTTAAAGCAATTTGAGCGCCAGTTACCATGCGCCTTTTAGTTGATCAGTCTATAAGTTACCCTATTTACTTTAAAACATGTCTTCACGAGTGATGCAACCTGCATATTTTGTTACTGTGTAATATAAGGGTGAGCGTGAAAGTGAGTATTCGCTACTCTGAATTGAGTCCTACAATGAGATGTTGTAAAACAAGGCCACATTAATTCAAGCAACTTTCTATCAAGCAAAAGTCAGGTACCTGATAGATGTCAGAAAAAATGTCTTTCTGTGCAGTGCAGTTCCAACTTTAAAGCTCACTAGATATTAGATTTGCGTACGGCAGAATGGTTATCGAGTATCTAAAGCAGAAATGTTTTGAAGTTCAACTGTAAGAAGAGTTTCAACCCTTTTGACATTACTGATCTTACGTTGTGTTTCTGTAGTACCAGCATTACAGCGGGATTGATTTTGACTGTGAGCTTCGCCTGCTGATCCATCAGAGCTTGGCTGGGGGCATTATTGGGGTGAAAGGTGCCAAGATAAAAGAGCTGAGAGAGGTAGGACAGATTAGCAGGGAACTCACCATGATCATGCTATTAACCAACTGAACTGTTAAAATCATAATTGTTACTTGTGCTTTTTAAAGTTCATAATTAATTAATAATAACCAATACTTATTTTTTCACTTTTACTACAATCTGTTTAGTTCCCAGATGTTCTGTACTTTGGTTACTTAGCACAGCATTTAATACATTTGGGGACTAGGCTATAACTAACTAACTTTATTCATGTTTCTGTGACAGAACACCCAGACGACCATCAAGTTGTTCCAGGAGTGTTGTCCACACTCCACTGACAGAGTAGTTTTGGTGGGAGGAAAGCCAGAACGTGTCATTGAATGTATAAAAGTTATTCTGGAGCTTGTATCAGAGGTGAGTTTACAGCCCTGTGATTTACTGAAAGCCTCAATACACTCGATTGTTTTTCGTCTCATTAAGATGAAATGGTAGTTACTTGAGGTCAAAATCATCATTGAGAAATGACATGTTCAGATGATTTGGGGATTTTTTTTTTGTGCTTTATAACTTGTTTCAGGAGTCATTTCAAAGCTAAAGAGCCTTTTGCAATCTCTTCTCTTCATTTTGCAGGCACCAATCAAAGGTCGTGCACAGCCTTATGACCCTAACTTCTACGATGAGACATACGACTATGGAGGTTTTACCATGTTATTTGAGGAGAGAGGCAAGCGACCCATTGGTGGCTTCCCCATTCGTGTGCGCGGAGGGTTTGAGCGTATGCCACCTGTTCGTGGTAACAGACCCATGCCTCCCTCCAGAAGGGACTATGACGACATGAGCCCACGTCGGGGTCCTCCCCCACCTCTCACCCGAGGCGGACGAGGTGGAAGCAGAGCACGTAACCTGCCCCTTCCCCCGCCACCACCACCAAGAGGAGGGTCAGTAAGGGTCCAGACATTTTGTGTGGGATGGTGTTGTTTGGGATGATGTTGACTAAATAACCAAACCGAGACTGTCGGAATATGAAGAGTCTGTTTGGTTCCAAGTATATTCTGGTGTGGTTTGTGGTCTGAAAATAGTAAGAGATATGCATTTTTGTTTTGATATATTTTGTTTTGAATATTTTAATTTAAAATTTTGTAACTTACTTTCCTTGCATGTCATTGTTTATAGGGGAGACAGGTTTGCACATGGCAGCTACCACAGCAGCATGGACGACAGACCAAGGTGAGTACAGAATAGGCCCAACTTAAACTCAGCAAAAGCTCAAATAGTAAATTCAGTATATTTTACGTTTCCATACTTATTGAACTTGTAAGCATTGTGATGTTTAATTTTTGGTAGTTTATCATTCTTATATTCATATCCTGAATTTATGAACACAACCAGTATAGATGATTTCAGTTTGTATGACCTGGAAAATATGATAACTTAGAAATAAAGACCTATTTGGTTCTGTCTGCCACAGAGATGAAGGCCCTGAGCACTTTTTGAGAATTTACGGTAATCACATTTTTTCCCAAAAGTTCAGCGACAAAAATCAGTGAAAGTTGCTCAGGAGCAGAATGGCAACCCACTGTCCCTGATTCAGAGATACAGAGATCCACAGGTCATCTGTAGTCTGCATGTTCTTTTGCACTACCAGCTTTCAAAATACCAAACCAACAGTGCTGGCCTGCTTGACATTGTACTTTTACATGTCCTCTAGAGTAAAGAAGCTATTAATGCATACCTTTTTTGTGTGTAGTGACAGAAGAGGAAGAGGAGACCGTTACGACAGCATGGTGAGTGTTGTCTATGTTTACATATGCTGTTGTAATGTGAGGCTGTGTATGTGTAGCCTCCTAGTTGTGTAATAGCTGATTGTGAATTATGTTTCAGATGATGTGACTGGAATTCCTTTTTCTGAGTGTAGTAGAAAACACAGAGGCATGGACACTGGGCTGTGTCTCCACTGTGTATGCACACTGATCTAGGCCTGTTGTTGCCTGGCAACAGTTGTCTCCTTGGTTACCACAGAGCAGCTGAGTACGTAGTCCAGAGATCCATCGGGCTAGCAAATGAACTTGAGCTGAAACCAAAACAGTTCCTGAACAGGTTCCTTTCAGGTATTGGCTGCAGGCAAATTGTTTTAGTAACAAGACAAATAATACATTTGATCAGATAAATTCCAGTAGAGGGTGTGATTGCAAACAGCATTTTTATCAGACTCTGTTTTTGCTGATCAAAATGCAAATGAAGCAGTGAGAGTCAAGAGATGACAAAGATATTAAAAGAAGGAAAAAAGAAGCCTATCACTTTTCCTTTACTCTTCTGAAAGCTTCATAAATCCAACATAGCAAAGTTGTTTACATGCACAAATAACTCAAAACATGCAGTTTCTTTTATTTATTTAGGGGATGACCTTGTTATTCAGATTGTTTTAGTCATGCATTTCCATTATCTGTATAGTCTGAGAATGGCTTATGGGGTTAAATCATATTATTACTGTGCATTTAAATGTCCTCAATATGTGCAATTAGTTCTTTGGTAAAATTAGCACTGTGATGAACCAGGTCTATAAAAATTATATCCCAGATTCTTGAAAGCTTAAACAGAAAAAAAGTTAAATGTTTTGACCCAGTTTCTAAGTTGCCAAGTGGTAAATTGCAGTTGCTGGAGGTTTTCTTAGTGTTCTGCAGAAATATTTTGCAAGATAAAATTAAAATTGAGAACTTGGACATGTGTCTAAGTGCTCAATTGCCTGCAGGCAGCAATTCAGTTCAGTTTATTTATATAGCTCCAAATCACAACAAAAAAGGCACTTTACATTATAAAGTTTAAGACCATAGAGAATTATATGGAAAACATATACTGCTATATAGAGTCCAACAAATCCCTCCCTTGAGCAAACATTAAAGGATGATGACGAGAGGGGAAAAAAGTCCCTTTAATGGAAGAAACCTGCAGCAGAACCAGACAGTGGGTGGTTGTCTGCTTTGACCAGTTGGGGTGTCAAAATTGAATAACCTGAGTTATTCAGGTGTGCCATTTGTCATTTGAATAATTTCAGAAATATTAAAATAATGGGTCTCAGGATCACATGTCTCAAATCTAAATAACATTTTTATATATAAAATTGAATGGAATATTTGAAGCATGAATGTCTTTAAAAAAGTGTGGGGACTGCGGAGGCTGTGGTGTTAGTGCTGACCCTGATCCTTGTTGAAGATGTTGGGCACCTTGCTGAGATAATTTAGGATTTTGCTGAATTTCCTGATTTAACCTACTCTGTACAAAAAATTACTATAATATTGTTGTTGTGCAAAAAATGTGAAGTGTTTTTTATGGTCTATGGAGATTGGCATTTAAATTGGCATTTTTTCTGTTTTGTCTGTCCTTTTTTTTAAAAATTTTTTTCCTTCACCAATTGATCTTGACGTACAGAGTGGAGGTGGATATGGTAAGTGTTGATTTTTAAATAAATCCTGCACAGATATACAGGTAATTCAATAACAAAAACACAAAACTCAGGGACACAGTATACATTGGGCAACATGTTAAATCAAATAATTTAAAGTACTTATTTTGATACTCAACATCTTAACAGCTAATTATTCCCCTTTTTTAAAATAATTTCCTGGTTGTCTTTTGACTGCTGTACTCACCATAATCGTGTGGCCATAGTGTTGTAAGAAAAAGTAAGTGAATTCATTTTCCTGGTTTTCTGCATAAATTGGTCATGAAATGTGATCTGATCTTTACCAAAGTCACAAATACTGTATCAATATACAACAATATTTCTAAGCTGATGAAATGCAAAGAGTCATGATCTTTCAATTCTTCATTAAACACACACATTAAACCTCCAGAGAGATGATTAAATAACTGGTTGAACCACATTTGGCAGCAATAAATTCCACCTCTTTTGTGGCGATTAAAACGCTGGTGGGTTATACAGAGATTGTGTCAAACATACTTTTAAGCCACCGTCATTTGCAGTCTCCAGCAATTGACCCTCTTGCCGCACGGACATGCTCAATGCACCAAGTATGTTTACAAGCTAGCGCATTAAGAGGAGCTGGTACCGACCCACGACCCGGTGGTTGAGGACCTCTGCTGTAGGATATCTTGATAAGCATGGGGATTTATTTTCCCTTCCACAATGTCAAGCTATTCAGGTCCAGAGGCAGCAAAAGCAACTAAAGTACAAAGCAGCCCTAAATCGTGATGATCCCTCCACGGTACTTCTCTGTTGGGATGTCTTCATATTGATGTGCCTTTTATTTCACTTTGTATATTTGATGGGTGTGTTCAATAAAGAGATGAACGATGTTGACTGTGTTTCATCAGTTCAGACATTTTGTGTGAGCTGATATTTTTGACTTTGGTAATGAAGTGTGATCTGATCTTCACCAATTTATGTAGAAAACTAGGAAATTGCAAATGGTTCACTTTTTTTTTTCTTCTTGCAACTGTATTTGTACAATCCAATTGATGACTGTGTTAATTAATAATTTCTCATATGGATTAAACACATTATTGTAATGCTCTGTTTTTAAAACCTGTTTAGATGCTTGATCATGTCATGCTACTTGCCCCATTAAACCCTGTTGTGATGCTGTGCAGGTTTTGACATGTCCCCACATTCTTGTGATTACATCAGTGAACAAAGACGTCCCATGAAAGAAAACATTAAGGCCTGAAACCTATTTGTCTTGAACATTTTGGCTGCGTTTACTGTAACACTCTTGGCTCTAATCTCTTGTCTTTGTCCCAGTGGTGTATTTTCATTTTTCACTTTCTTGTTTTCTTTTACATTTTTTTTTTCTAAGACAACAATTCTTCCTGGGAGCACTTTCAGTCTGGTGAGTGTAAATTGATTGTTTTGTCCCAGTCTTTTTTTTTTTTCCTTAACCTAAAGGGATTGTTTCTTGTTGCTGCAGTTACAGTTAAGACAAATTCACTTTACTAATGCACTTCCTTCTAGGTGGTAGAGGGTCATACAGCGATATAGGAGGACCAGTCATCACAACACAAGTCACCATCCCAAAAGATGTAAGTAAGGCGTCTGTTCACCCTGAAACGCACAACAACTCTTACAACAAAGAATGAAAGGAAACTACTTGTGTGGTTGTTGTGCAGCTGGCTGGCTCCATCATTGGTAAGGGCGGCCAGAGGATCAAGCAGATCCGCCATGAATCGGGGGCATCTATCAAGATTGATGAACCACTAGAGGGCTCTGAGGACCGCATCATCACCATCACAGGAACACAGGACCAGATCCAGAACGCCCAGTACCTGCTGCAGAACAGGCATGTGCTTCTGTGATTTCTCCAGAAATACTGTAAATCATCAGAGGGGAGCAGTGTGGGCTCCTCTGGCCTAAGTAGAAGTAAATCATTTTGTAGTCACTGCTTTAAATAGTTGGGGTCGACTTAACTAAACTGTCCCCCAGTGTAAATTTAGTTTAAATTAAAGTCAGAACACATAAATCTTAGTTTTTAGAATACCATACATTTCTACTGCCATGATTAGTGCTGTAGTTTTCTAAAAAATTATCTGTAATTGACAAAATCTCAGCACCATAAGGATGATCATTTTTATCTATAGCTGCAAAAGTTGGTTAATTAATTGATTAATTCATCAGCACAGAATTTACTATCATTGCTTAATTTCTCATTTTAATGCTTGTAGGCTACAGTTTCGCTTTGTACTAATGGTCTCAGAAAACAAACACCTTGGCTGCCAGGAAATATTCCAGACATTTTTTATTTTGTATTTTGATGCCATTTATAGCCAGAACAGTCCATCCTGAGAAAGTAATTGTCAGATTAATTAAAACAATCATTAGTTGCAGCAATATTATTTCTTTTGTGCAAACCAGACTTTCCTGATTGTGAATTTTTGAATATTATACCAGCATGTTGAGCCTTTTTTTCATAGCAGTATTTCCTTTGAAAACACTTATCACTTCACACATTTCTTTCACTCTGTCACTAAATGGCTTAGCTGGTCTCGGCAGCTGTATTGCTTCTTGCAGACGGAATATATTTTCAGCCTTGACCTTGACATACTTTTTATAACTTACAATTGAGCTCCACATGAAAAATGTCTTAACAGTTTGCAGCATCCAGTTTTAATAGATGCTGACTCATGTTGTGCCCCTGTTATAAATATATAAATATTCTTAATGTTATTCATCTGTCTCTCATTTCAGCGTGAGGCAGTACTCTGGTCGGTTCTTCTAGGAAGAAAAAAAAATTTCAAAGAAGAAGAGTGAAGCCATGCTGCCATACTGTTTGCTCCCTCTATTCAGAGCCTACATTCCTCTGCTTTGGGTAGATGTGCGCTCTCTCCCCTCCCTATCACACATGACACCACCTGTCTATACATTATACATTTTATTTACAGCAGTTCTGAAAAATCTAAAACTGTCAAACAACAAACAAGGAGTCAACCTTTTTGTGCTGGTGTATTTTTTTCTTTTTTTTTTCGGGGGAGGTTTTTGTGCCGTCATTGCAGTAAACTCATCTGTGTGATAACTTTTGATGTATTGAGCCGCCCTTGGCCCTTATCTCCCTCATTTCAGTACAGCATGCAGAATGTAATCTTTTTGTAAGGAACATTATGTGTTTGTTTTATTTTTTATTTTTCTCCTTAAATGTTGAAGCACACTCTCCAAATGAAGACACGTGGTCTCAGAATTGTTAAACCATTTAAATGCAATACTTTAGTTTTTACACAGCATCCACCATACTTTTTACTCTTTACAATGAAGTGCTTTTTGTAAAACGAGATTTAAAGGAAGAGCTTGACATTTCAGGAAATCTGCTTACTTGCTTTTTGGCAGAGAGTTTTAGATGTGAAAATACCACTCTTGTTTGCTGTGTCTTGTTAATTTGATAAGACAGTAATTTATTAGGTATTTGTGCCACTGTACTGGAGTACAGTATCGACTATGACTGGGCCTCCACCTTCCATCTCCAGGACATGGTTATGTAGATGGATCCCTTTACAGAGGGGGTTAGGTGTTGGGCTGTTTTGTAGTCACTTTGTGGAGGGTTGGCTGCTAGTCAAGAAATGGTCCAGGAAATTTTCACCCACTACAAAAATTTGGGGAACTCAGGAACTGCAAATAGTGAAGTTGGCATACAAAATATTGCAGTATTTAATAAAGTAAAATTTAAAAAAAGAATATGGCATGTTTAATTAGTGAGCAGCAGAACATCTGAGCCAGACCAGGACTTTCCCTCAGTTTCTACTCTAAGCTAACACCTGCTAGCCACAGAAATGGAAATGAGAGTAGTATCTACTTTCTCATCTTCAACATAAAGCAATTAAATGTATTTCTCAAAATGTTGAACGTTAAATTGACGTAATGTGCCAGTGTGATATAGCAAGTAAATTAAAAAAAAAAAAATTGTTTCTCATTGGAAGAAAAGTTGTATAAAGTGTGTGCGTGTGTGTGTATGTGTGTATATATTTACATAGAAACTGTAATTTGATGAGTGGTTAGATCGGCCCAGGATACTTTCTGCTTTCTTGGAAGAAGATGGGGCCAAACGACAGGTTTGGAAAATCTTGTTTTTCTTTATTTGATTTATTCTCTGCCTCTCACCAGGATGGACTTGCTGTGGTGAAACCTTACTAGTCTGATCTGTTAGATCCATTTCTACGTTTTTAATTTTGACGAGCATTTTTAAACTTTTTTGAAAGGATCTTTTAAGATGCGGTTCGACGTTGAGGAGCTTACAGCATTGTGAGTCCGTGAGTGGTGTTTCTGTCTGATCTCTGTATCTGTGTGTGTCTGTAGCACCTGCAGGTGTTGAGTAAATAAAGACTGTCGCACAGTTCAAATTGTGTGTTTCACTGTAAACGGAGTCAACTAAGAAATATCCGTAGTTCATAATTGGTTTTCTTTGAAAGTGGCGTATCAGCCTGTTGCGTGCGTGTTTACTAGTTAACACCGGAAATCTGTTCTCATAATGCAATAGTGAGAGCCCACACGGTTTCCCATCAGAGCTCAGCCCTCTGTCACATGGTGCACTGCTGGGTTTTCACCCAGGATAGGGGGAGCCTGGTCAAACCACAACGGGACGCTGAGGAGGACAACCCCGAGCTGCACCTACCACACAGCCAGAAACGGTGGCGTCGGGGTCGCTGTGTTGCCTTCGGAGAATGACGTGTGTCGTTTTCGTGTCATCTTGTAGCGCAATCAAGTAAAACGCCGAGATATTCAGCCACCACGCCCGGAGCTCAACTACAACAAGAGGTAAAAAAGAAAGAGGAGTCGCTGCTTCTTCAGTCGCGTTGTTGCATAAAGTTAATTTCCTCTTCTCAGGAGAGAAACCACGTAACGCGAACAGCCTTGAGAATAACTAGTTTACTTCCTTGAACTGAAGTTTGTCAAACCTTGTTTCCAGCTCAGGAGAAAACTGATTTAGTGTACACAGTATGAACCCTGGAAGGGTTCATCAAAATAAATTGACTTAAGGATGAGCAGGACTCCTCCTTGTATAATCAACTGTGTGTGTGTGTGTGTGTGTGTGTGTGTGTGTGAAGGTGAAGTGATATCCAGGAGTAATGATTCTGAGCTCCATGGGAGCCTGCTGCCTCAGCCCAGAGGCCAAAGAGGCTCGTAGGATCAACGAAGAGATTGAGAGGGAGCTGCGCCGGTGCAAGAAGGAGTCCCGACGGGAATTCAAGCTCCTGTTGCTCGGTAAGAAACGAAAGAAAGGTTTTTCGTGTACCACTTGGTAGGTTAGAAACAGTGGTGGAAGGATATCCCATAAGATGCATGGATGCAAATTATAAGCAATCCACTGAGCCACAATAATAATCAGAAACACTGCGCTCATCTTCCACTATAAAACCAACAAAATCAAAACAAAGTGTAACTGCTTTAGAAATAAACACTGAACAAGCCACCGGTTTCCCCACGGTGGAGACTGCTTTATTGGTTTTGTGTAAGATGATACTCATGTCTTATTAACAAAATGGCAGAATTTGTTGATGGGAAGCCAGGTTGGAGTACAGAAACAAAAGAATGGGGTCCATTTAACAATGACTAAAAAACTGCTAACTGTTCACTGAAAGAAATACCAAAAGCACAACTCAGTGGAAAGCTGTAGCAGAAAAGGTCATTTCTCCTTTCTGCAACAATCAGTCATGTTATCCTGTGCACAATTTTAAGTTTAAGTTCTGTTGAAATTATTGTTAAGTCTAACCTTTGGCACCTCAGAATTAAATATATTCATTAACAAACGGAAAAGTATGTAGTAAGTATGTATTTAGACTTTGGAATAAACATCTAATAATTTCTAGAATTAACTAACCAGTAGCCAGTAAGCAACACATCCACAGATTTTGCTTGTAATACCTATGTGCTTTTATTTTTTCTTCTTTTACTTGTATTTTTATACTGTACTATGTCACTGCTTTTACTGCAGTATAAGAGCTCATTACGTCAGCTGCCCCTGAGTATGGTAGAAATAATTAAATCTCCTTAGAAAGCAAATACATAGATGTACAGTACATATTCTTTACTTATTTGAAGTAGGCAGGAACTGGAGTGTGTGTTTCTGGTTGAATATTAACAGTTAAAGTAATGTACACTGTAAAGATGATGCAGCTGCTTCTGGTCACAGCATGGTTCACCACAGAAAGCTCCACGGGACAGTGAGTAGAAAAATATTATAAGCTGAAAGTAAAATTCACATCCTACATTTTAGTTTAAGTTACACAGTAAAAGTATTTGATGTAGTAAAAGTCCTCCAGTCATTGTTATCCGGCAAAATGCACTTTAAGTATTAAAAGTAGCTCAATAATTGTTCCCTGTCGGTATTATTATTGATGGATTCATGTGTTAGTACAGTTTAGCTGTTGTGGCTGGTTAAGTTGATGCTAATTTTAACTATTTTATACAGGGTTTGGTGGTTTAATCTTTAATAGAGTATCCTGCAGTGTAGTCTACTATGAGACTGAGATCAAAGTATTATCTATTACTTTTGTCTTCTTTTATGTCAGCAAAGCTCAATGCTGTCATTTTAATTTTGTCAGCTACAGGGGGAAACGTTGTGACTTCTTATCGTTCAGCTTTTTTAAAGATACAGAGTGGTGAGATGACAAAGTACTGATGAACATGACACACATGGGGTCCAAGAACAAGAAACAATCCAGTTATGATAATTAAGTTAAGACCAAGATTGGATTACAGCGAAACATTAGTGCTTCACACACAGTACAGACAACAAGGAGTGCTGAGAAACGAGGGCTCTGATACTCTGTATTTTTCATTTTTTAAAACATCTGATCCGATATCAAAACTAACAATGGATTGCCCTGCCGCTAATTATTGTCTGCATGTGAATGTAACCTATTCCTCTAAGACACAAACCTCCACCAATGCTCCCGAGAGTCTACAGCTGTGCTAGTGACTCTGTGAGGCTGTAATGTAGAGCTAAATGCTATCATCAGCATGCTCACATCATAGACTATCATGGACTAATAGACTGATATTGCCATCCATACAGCCAATAATGCCACTAATGATGGCCAATAAAACATTTAGAGATGTATCAGTGAGCCACACAAGTTCCTTCACTAATCCAAATGTATCTGTGGCAGAAAACGGTTTCCAGCTAACACACAGTTTGCTCCTGATAGAATAATGTTTGCTAGATGCTACAGCGTCCAGCTGTTTAGGGTAAACACTTTTAATAAGTCTATATTTTTTTATTGACATATTTAAATCTTCTGTAAATTCCAGTGAATTTGGGACTGAGAGCCACAGACATGATAGCAACACTGTAAAGTATGGACTGAGATATTGTTGGTTTTGGTCTTTAAATTTGTGTTTTAATTTATTTACAGGAAAAAAGTAATATACACAACCATTCAAACATTTGTGTTTGCTAATGCAAGTTTATCAATTTAAAAAAGCTAAATGATCAAAGTGTAGAAGTGTAACAACAAAAGAAAAAGTACTATTCAAAAATTTGGATTAGTACTTCAGCATAATATTACTATTATCCCTTTAACACTGTATGTGTATGTAAAGTAATCTTATGTATGTTTTGGTGACCAGGAACTGGTGAAAGTGGGAAGAGCACTTTCATCAAGCAGATGAGGATCATCCATGGACGCGGATACTCTGATGAGGACAGAAAAAGCTATACCAGGCTGGTCTATCAGAACATCTTCACAGCCATGCAGGCGATGATCCAGGCCATGAACACGTTACAGATCCCCTACAAGTATGATGACAACAAGGTACACATTTGTTTCTGCGCCTTTACTTCACCGAAATAGATTGCGAAAGAGGATTTACCGCACACAGACTGTCTCACAGAAGCCTGTGCAAGGTTTGCGATCTTTGACACTGACCAAGTCTGCATTGTCTGTTGCTTTGTATTCAAAATGAAGTACTTCTGGTACTTTGCAGTAGTGTTTAGTTTTGCATTCCTGCTGCCAGAGACTTTTGCCTACTTAAGGAGCAGGCTGTCTTTTGGAATGTACACAAGTTGTTGCACTGCAGGCATGTAAAGACAGGCACTCCTGAGCCAAGAACAAGTTAAGAGACAGAAGAGGAAGGGAGACAGAACTCCCCATTAATCATACAGGAATCTGGAGTCATACCAATGGCAGGAGCTTATTAATCACACAAAATTGTTGGCTCATACTGATGTGCTACATTAGTACAAAATCCAGGTAAAGCTGAGGTAAGACAACTCTATTTCATGTGTCCCATGACAGGATGAAGAGAGGGCGGGGGGTGGTGTGCTATGTCACTGTTTTGGACTTCTGGCAGCATTAGCCATGTCTGAGTCAGCATGTTTTCTTGTCACCAGTGTAGATGACGTTATGTGGAAGCTCACAGGATAACAGTGTATTTGCATCAGACAAATCAGAAATTACGTGTTAGGTATGTGCTGGTCTGAGAAGTCCTCACTGACTAAATCCCTCCCCCAAAACAGAGATTGTCCAATCACAGCTTCGCAACTGTAAGCAGACGCAGCCAAGCCTCCAGGAACGGCACTGAGCTGTGAAGCAAATTTGTCATTGTGGCCACAACTGCTGTAACTTCTGCATTCATCATGTGACTCACACTGCCCAAAAGGGGTTTTCTATTGAAAAAGGAGTAGCTAAAACTTTTAACATTACAAACCCTGCAAATTGAGTCTTATGATCCATTCTGCCCAGTATTATTTAATAGCCATAGGATTTTATTTACTGGCTAACATGGAGTCAACAAACACAGACAACCACACTTGCACCTGCAATTTAGAGTCACCTGTATACCTAACTGTATGTCCCAAAAATTGCTGTTCAGTGGCAACTGGAAATTGAAAACGTTTCGCCTTCCATCCAGAAGGCTTCATCAGTTCAGAACTAATGATGAAGTCATGTCATGTCATGTTTTGGGATAACCATGTCTGAATCTTCAGACATCTAACTGTATGTCTTTGACCTGTGGGAGGAAGCCAGTGTACTTGGAGGAAACCCACACAGGCACAGGGGAGAAAAGCACCTGGCCAGGTCCCTAAAGCTGTGAGGCATTGACCGTGCTAACCACTACACCACTTTGGATTACCATCACGTGATAGCTAAGGAAAATGCCACTTCTTCCATCAGTTCCAGTGTCTTTTTGCAAACATGCTGACAAAATCCTGTGGTTGCTGTTGTTGGTCTAACATCTACCATGTTTTCAACACTCTCTCAGCTTCGGGCTTTCTTTATATTCCGGTGTAATACGGGTACACAGATCTTGCAAATGACAGATGTTTGATTCACATCTGATCTGTTGCTGAACCATTTCCAAGCAACAGATCAAGCTCCTTTTTTTCAGAATTATGTCTTTCTCAGACTCAGACCAGTGTTCAAGCTCAGCCTTATGCCATGCTCGGGAGGAATTATACAATCAAATTATATATAATTATAGAGGACTGTAATACAAAAACATTGCTGATTCTTACATGGATCATCAGCTGGTGAGGATACTGACTTTCCTGGTTATTTATCTCAGCCTCTTAGAGCATGACATCATGTATCAAGTGCATATTATACCCCCTTTTACATGGTTCTCATTTAAAAACAAGTAAGGTGGATACATAACAAAAATCAGCTGGAGACAGTGATTTTAACCAACTCATGGAGCTAAAGCTACAGTTAATACAAACGGATAGTAATGAAATTAGTTATTAGTTATAAAATTAATAATTTTTAACTGTGCATGTTTGAAGTTTCAAGGTAGGAGTGAGTAATTCGTAATATTTTTCTGAATGAATCTAGGACAGACCATGCAGAGAAAAAAGGTTTAGAAGAGAATAAGGAAGACTAGGCACGGTTTCTAAGGATCGCCTTCGATTTGTCCCATCATTTCTCCAAAGAGAAGAGTGGGATCAGGCAAGACTTGAAGCAGGAGCCATGAAATCCGTTTTCAAAAATGAATGAGAAGACACAGCATAGCTTCCTCTAAAAATATAAAAACAGTAACTAAAAGTAAACTTTTCAGTCAAATACATGTACAGTCCTTGGTGGGAATTTCAGATAGCCAGTGATAGCAGGAAGATTACTAACTCCTGCAATATGTGTACAGTGGTGTAATAAACTCATTAAACCCATTTACAGTGTGTACCGATGTATTTCATAACACTGGAGTTTACCACAGGATGGCCGCTCCTAGACATTTGTATTATGGCAGGTTCACAGTATCTCCTTTATTACATCAAACACAGCTTCTCATCAACAAATTTAACCCTCTCATGTTATGATACCAAAGTCCCCAGCAGCAAGAGATGGAGGTAAACAGACTTAAAGTAATAGTTCACCCATAAATGACTATTAAACTGCTCCAAACAGCTTGTGCTGACTTGTGCTGTGAAGAGGGCTCAAGTGTTTTCTGGCTGAACTGTTGAACTCTGGGTACACAAGTGATGTGCAGTCAGTGAAATATTTATTATTCCTCAGACATAAATTAGGTTAGTGAAGGTGGATAAACAAAAGATTTGACATGTTTGAGCGAGACAGATTTTAAACATTTTGAGTAGGACGTAGGACATCAAACCAGAATCCAAGAGCAGCCATTGTACTGCAGAAATGTCCAACTATTTTTGAAATTTGTTTTAGTAGAAATATAAATATGGAGCTCTGCTATTAGTCTCAGAACAGCACTGCCAAGAGTGCAGAGATATTTGGTTTGGGGAAAAAAAAAATCAGCTTTGTTTTGCAGCATTTTTAGTTATTGTGATTTGATAATGGTTAATATCTGAAGCGCTGTGCAGATTGGTGGAGCGTAGAAAACGGTAGTAGATCATAGCGAAGCAGAGAGAGGGAGGGCAGAGCAGTGGCTTGATTCCTCATGCTAGCACCAAGTTAAGGAGCATATAGAAAGTGACTTATATGACTGGTTGATGATGATGATGGTGATGAGTTCCAGGCAAAAAGTCTGCATCCTCACCTTTTTTTGCCACAGAGTCGGAGTTGAGTGCTGAGAGTTCAGCTGCTGTGAGGTTTGGCATCACTTCTCTCATCATAGCTAAACAATAGCATCACTTGGGGAAAGCAGTTCTACTGGTGAATACATGTAGACAACTTGACTTTACCAGTTTAAAAACACAGGATTGGTGAAGCAGATGTGTTTAGATTTCTGGACTCTTCTTGATCCTCACATTAGTGATTCTGAAGTAGAGAGCATTGTGTTTGAAGCCACAAGAGGCAACTTTACCACCTGTTATGACTGTAGCTGAGGATAGTTATTGCTTTTGCACATTGTAAAGTACAAATGCCCAGGCGATTCTTTTCTGTTTGCTTCTGATTGATTGATTGATTCTTCTTTTCTCAAATTAAAATAACAATGTATAAGAACACAAACATAAATTCATGCTCCTATGAATCACTCTGTTTCTGGAAGTGGTGGGTTATATCATTAATTTCAGTGCATCGCTCTGTTGTTGCTCAGGCCAACGCCAGAACTGTCAGTGCGGTTGATGTGGAGAGGGTGACATCATTATCAAACCTGTACGTGGATGCCATGAAAAGCCTGTGGAGTGACCCAGGGATTCAGGAATGTTACCATCGGAAGAGGGAATACCAACTCTCGGACTCAGCCAAATAGTGAGTAGGAACAGAGATTAATAACTCCTCACACATTACCAAATAGTTTCCACTGTTCCAAGTTGCCTGTTTAATGCACTCAGAGGGTTTGAGTTCAGTGGTTATTCCATTTATGGTTGTTGCCAAAAAGATTACAAGAAACACTACTTACATTTTTACTGAAGAAATAACACAATAAACGTCTCATAGACGCACATTTATTTACTGGTTTAGTTTTAATTTACCTGACTGTGCGTTTTCTTCCTGTGTTATTAGCTATCTGAATGACCTGGACCGAATTGCTGATGCTGCTTATCTGCCAACCCAGCAGGATGTCCTGAGGGTCCGTGTACCCACAACGGGTATTATAGAGTACACCTTTGACCTGGAGAAAGTGGTGTTCAGGTGAGCTGAGTCCATATATAATCAAAATACTTGGGAATCCTCAAGGCCCATGCACATAATGGTATATTTAGTGTAATATAACAAAATTATGGTGTTGCACACATAAATTAAATAAAGCGATGTTTGCCATTACTGGTTATTAAGTATAACCATGTTTGCCTTTAATCTATAGATTAATGGCAAAAAATCTATTCAAATTAATTTAAA